>JAWWML010013812.1:0-25289 GCA_035047165.1 Ormyrus rosae | reverse complement strand
GTTAGGTAACTAGGAATTAAAAATACCTATTTTTTACTTTCCTGGCCAATTTTGATACTTTTATCTCTACCAGGGAGGAGCTGGGAAAATTTGACTGCGGCTTTATACTTCTTTTTTGCGAAATCAATCGTTACGATATCGGTGATTCACGCGTAGGTATTTTAAAAATTTACCTTTCTCCTTCTACGATTCCAAGTGATTAATACGCAAATTTGCCGTTTCTACAGCTTCGAAGCTTTATTGAATTAAATTGATGAGCAGAATTTTCTTACACTAACTGTAAAACGCATTGTATGGAAAATACTTTCGAAGCTCGAACAGCCCGATGACATCACAGTAAGTTTTCAACTCTCAACTTCTTCGTCCGTAAATTGAAAATGAATTACGCAAATAAACGCGCCGCTCGTCTAAAAATACATTTCGAGCGCCGCCTTTTCACTCAAAATCAATTTCCATCAACGGCCGCTTTCAATCGCGCTGAATTAAATCGAACAAGTTCGCGAACCAGTCCCTCGGACACACACGGAAATGGAAAAGACTCGTTTCCAACGTCTAAATCACTGCCGACTTATCGGTGTGTGTCCGCGAGGCGCCTCCGTCGCGGCGCTTTTCAAAATCGCTGGAATCCTTAAACGCCGCGCGGAACGACGTAGGCGAGAGAGAGAGAGAGAGAGAGAGAGAGAGAGAGTTGCGCTCGCGAATTCCGAGCGCAGGCGCTAATACACTTGAGTGAGAGAGAGCCGGTAACCGCGTGGGCGCGCGGGGACTTTTTTTTCCCGGAGAGCGTTAATGCGCGACTCCTGCACAGCCTCCGAGCCGCGGAAATGAGAAGGAATTGGATCGATTATAAATAGATTAGGTTCGGCGCCGGTTTCTTTTTTTCTCCGTTGCGGAGCGGTACGTTTTAGTTTGGTTTGATGCAATGTAGCTTTTCCGTTGCAGTACGTTTATCAAAGGCTCTTTTGAAAAATATGCAGCGTCACGTAGCGCAATAAACTACAATGATTTATTTACATACATTTTACCTGCTTCGCCAAGTGAATTTTAACGATCCAATCAAACTTTCAGCGGAAATTTAAATTTATATACCTCTGTATACAAGTTTTTCCATCGTCAAAACGTATAAAAGTCGGCGAAACCAGCGAGTTTTTATCAGCAAATTTTTAACGCGCACCTTCGACAAACCGCACCGGCAGCTGCCCGCAGCTCCTTCGAGGGCAACGTATCCCGCGGACTCGGAGATAAGCGCGATCGGCAGCTGCGCCGGCCGCTCGCGTCTGCGGCACGCTCATTGCTCGCGGTACTTTTTTTACTTCGCCCGGAATCTCCCGCGCTTTATATCGCGATGCTCGCCTCGATTTATACAGAGGGGCCACCACCCCGAGTTATTGGGTAATTTTGCCGCGCGGCGTAAATCGCGCCGATCGGCCGCGGTTTGAATTTATGCAAGCGCCAAGCGACTAGGCATTAACCTCTTGCTCCGCGATAATTAACGCGAGGTGTGTAATGCCACGTTATTACGCTCTCTCTATCTCTCTCTCTCTCTCTCTTGAGTATGATTTCGCGTCGCGTTCGGCGAAATTCAGTCGACGGGAATTTTTATGGGCGCCGGCCGATTCGCTTGTAATTAAGACGTTCGGCGTAATGTAAGGCTTGCGGGAGTTATTGCCTTTTAATAAAGCTGGAGATTATTGACTGGAGTGCTCTCTCTCTCTCTCTCTCTCTCTCTCTCTCTCTCTCTCTCTCTCTCTCTGCGTTTTATAATCGAACTAATGGCTGTTTTAGTAATGTTATTAGAATTTTAATGTAGTCTGCTAGATTGTAGATTAATGTAATTAAAATTTTTTAATGCACCTACTACAGTTTTCTGTTAAGGAATTATAAAATAAGTATAGGTAAATTAATTCTTTTTATGTAAGAAAGCGATCCCAGTTGTGACTTGGGCTGATATTAAAAAATTTTTGTTAATTAAAATTATCTTTCCAGCGATTATTATAATCATATAGAGCTTTAGTGTCTTTTTCATTAGGGTGCAGTTCTATTAATTTATTTACTTTATTTTAAAAACATGAAAATTTTAAAATGTAATAAAATTTGTCTAAATTAAAAGGTACACGGAGAAAATTTTTCTAGTAAAAATTACAATAGTACATTTTAATTTGGTAACAGACTGTAAAAATCCTAAAAAATTGCCATATCCATAGTAAATTTTACAAGTCTAAATATGAAAATTTATCATTCACCTCGTAAAATTTACTAGAAACTATGGTCATTTTTTAAGATTTTTACAGTGTGATCAAATTAAAATGTACTATTGTAATTTTTTCTAGAAAACTTTTCTCCGTGTATATAATTGGATGTGTAGAATCCCCTAAAAAGTTCAAATGTTATTTCCTCATCGTGCAGTTCCAAAAATTTTTTAGATTTAACAATACGATATTATTGATTCTTATTACATCCAAAAAGTGCCTATTCCAAAACAGTACTTGTTTGGATATTCTTTATAGGTCTTTCCATAATAGAACGTCTGGCAGGTTTGTTATATGCATATCGTCATAATATTTATGTAAAGAAGAGCAACCTGAAAGCCCGCCTGGTAATTGTAATACAAATTTTTAGGACTAGGAAACGAATATTTTAAGTTCGAACATTACTTTATGTCTATTTTCATGAATTTGCATGACGATACATTACGTAACAAACGAGTCAGAAGTTTATTATGGAAAGGCCCCATCCATCTTTACATTGTGCGATGCGCAGCGCACTGAGAGAAATGCTTTATTAAAATTTATTATAAATGTAAAAAATAAAATTAATATCTTTTTTTAACATCAAATTATATCAACTTTTGTTATCCCAATTTACAAGGGGAGTGTCAATCGAATCTTGATAAAATTGCAGTATGTTATTCCTTACCCAAAAGAAAGAAGACACGTGTCTCAGTGTTTATTCAAGTGGGCCTTACTTATATAGAAAATTCTAGGGGAAATTTATGTTTATAAAAATTTAAATATCTCCGTAACTAAAAATTTTAGTCTGTCGAATAAAAATTGAAAAGAAAATATGTAGCAAGAGCTTTAATTTGAGAGTAGCTAGATTAAAAAATATTCATTCGTTTCAAATTTATGCGATTTTAAATAATTTCTTTAAAATCTCCACAAATATCAATAATAAAAATATACGTTATTTTTTAGTATTATTTTAGCTGTGCAAAACTTTGGAATGAATAAACATTTTTAAATCTAACTACTTTTAAATTAAAGCTCTTACTGCAAACTTTCTCTTAAATGATTGTTCAATAGACTATAATGTTTACTTATGGAGATATTTTAATTTTTATAAACATCGATTTCACCTAAAATTTAAAAAAAAAAATCATAACTTTGTAACTAAGGCCCATTTAAATAAACGCTGAGACACGTATCTTCTTTTTTTGACTAGAAGAATAACATACTGCAATTTGGTAAGGTGCGTTTTATACACATAAGAATCGTACACGTAAACATTGTTCACAATTTAACATGGCCCAATATATCTATATATAAATTTCACCAATGTTAAATTGTGTACAATGTGTATGAAAATAAATTAGATTTAGAAATAAATTTTCCTTTTTTTCGACGGCGCGGTTGGATTTGCCGGAAAAAACATAACCTCGATGCAGACACGTGGGCCTTTTGACTTACGTAGAAGTTACTAATATTGTAAAAATATTTACTACGTTGTGTAGCAAAATTTATTTAAAGTTAATCTATACACGTGCTTCGTAGGACAAGAAAATAGCAGTAGCAATAAAGCAGTTTAAAACTATACTCTGCACTTGCCCGTATGTGTCTAGCTTGCTATAAATATATGCCAGTTTCAAATCCCCACTTCACACTATATAGTTATAACAAAACGAATTTATAACATTTTTTAATTTATAAATGACTACTTACGTCGAAGCGGCTTACGCGTGTAGATTAGATGTCCATTTCACTCGTGATTTCACTGAACTTGTTGCTTCTTCAAAGGGGAAGCTTTGAACGACGATTATTACTTGAATTCAAATCACAAGAGTTCGCGCACTTGGCTTTTTTTTTCACAAACGGAGTCTCTCTCGAGCTCCTGCACACTCGGAGTGTCTCACTCACTTTCCGGTCGGGTATAAAGAGAGTGCGGCCAAAACTGTCGGGTTTTATAGCCGAAATATGGGAAGACTCGAGTGAGGTAGGGGGACAAACAAATGCGGTTTTCCTCAGCTATTCAAACACCTTACCTTTGTTTGCGCAACATATCGGGCACCCTGGGATCGGCTGCACTGCTGGAATTTTCCGAAGTTTTCTTACAAATATGCATCTTAAATTTTAGAAAGTCCTATTGTATTGCATTTTAGTTTATTGTATAATATACACAATGTTGCATAGTTTGGGGCATCTTAAATTTTAGAAAGTTGTATATTGTATTGTATTGCAGTTTAGTTTGTCCAAGTCAATTTCTTAAAGGTATGGAGGGATGCCGAGTTCCTGGTTACGGATCAGTTCCATAATAGCGTCGCCGCTTGAGCGGAAAAGGATTTCAGCTCAAATTCAGTGCGAACCGTAGGGATCGTTAACTCATTTTTATTGCCCCTGGTAGACACAGGCTCGGCGTGTACCTGATTAGCAAACAATCAAGGTATTCCGGAGAATGTATACGTAGGACCTTGTAAATTAAGTACGGCCACGAAATATGACCTGCGACTTTCTGTGCGCAGCCAACCCGGGCTGTTCCTGTGAGGGATGTTTATTATAAATTTTAATAAAAATTTGAAACTACATATAAATTCACGTTAATTTTAATACAAATTTTATAATTTAATAAACATTCTTAAATTTAAGACACGTATTTGTATGAAAGCTTCATTAAATTTCTGGCAGGATGTAGATAACAAGTAAAACTGTGTAATACTAAATCTAATATCTAACTTGATTGAGTCACCCGCTTATGAATTTATGGGACACATTATGGGGTAAAAAAAATAGACTCAATTTAGATTTACACAATTCTCTTAAATAAAACAGTTCTAATTTGGAACTTAATAATAATAAATTATAATAAAATTGAAAACTACTTAAATAATTATAATAAATAAAAGATTGCAGTACGTTACAATTGAACACAATTCTAAGTTGCAAAATAATATTTGATCTAGAAAAGACCTTTAAAAAAATTGTTCTAACCATCACGTTATTCGTACATTAAGTCTCTTAAGGTAGTTGTGAACCATTGTGAATCTATATTCAAGTACACAAGAGCTTATAAACAATTGGAGTTTACTTTTTGCAAATTAATTATTTCAAAATTTTTTCATGGTGAATCTAAACAATTGTTTAATGTGTGAATGAGCCCCTTTACTGTAAAAAAAACTTTTTCTTTGATGAATCATATCTTTATTTACAATATCAAATTTTGACTTCTTAATCTTTTTTTCAGTTCATAAAAGTTAACTTTCTTGTATACATATGGATATATATGTTAAAAAAATAAATAAAAATAATTAAAAATAAAGTGTAGGATATTTTATTAAAAAAATATTATTTCCGCGAAAAATTTGGCCGTTGCGGCTTTGGCTCCAGGAGGCTAGGTTCTAGCGATCCTCCGTTCGAAGAACCTCAGCGCCTGGAATCCCCGATCTACTCACTCTAGCGAGCGTCGAGTGCTCAAGCGACCTAAACTCCGAGACGTTGCGCGAGCGCCACCACTCCTGCCGCGAGGATATAAAAGGGGAGATCCAGCCCCGAGAGCTCAGATCTATTGGAGCGGAGCGCGAAATGACACATCGTCATTATATTTTCTTTAAAAATTCAACTCTCTTATATTTCTTTTTTTTTAACATTAATATATTGTTACTATTTTAAAAACTAATCGAAGAGAGTATTTATTGCATCCTAACAAAATTCCCTACAAAAGTATATTAACGTTTAGAAATAGCATTATTTATTAATATAAAGTCTTACCTTGTCTGCTTCTCTGGCTTGGACAGGAAAATATAAATGATTGTATCACTCCGGTTTAAATTTCAATCAATTACGTGTTTATTGAATTTTTCGAAAAATATTACAAATAATATTCATAACACTCAAAATCGCACACGGCGGCACTTGGGACACTCGACTCGATATTCAAAGTGAAAAATGAGAAAATAGAACGCAAAATTTGCAGCTAACTGAGAAACGAAGACAACGGCGCCCGGCACACTCGACTCGAAATTCAAATTAAAACTGCGAAATTGCCGACAAATGCTGGCATGCAAGTAGACCTATAGCCTCAGCGATACTAAGTCTCGGTAAATATGCGGTAATCCGAAGAAGAAAAAGCAAAGAAGAACAATTCCCTCCTTTTATATCTTTGGAAATCAGTGTTTTTCGGTGATTACGCTATTTGATTAGATATATAATTTATTGCTAGTCCGCTTGCCGAGCGGGACCATCTAAGAAAGGGATTAATAATTTCGGTGATTACGCTATTTGCTTTAGATATATAGTTTTATTGCTAGTCCGCTTTCCGAGCGGGACCATCTGATAAAGGGATTAAAAATTTCGGTGATAGTGACATCGTGTTTATTTTTCAGAAAAATATATAGTCTTAATTTAAAGATAATAATCTTTTACGTAACTATCGCCAATACTTAAAAGAATAGTATTAACAATACTTTTTATTTATTTACAATGCTAAATTGCATAATATTTTATAGTTTTATTATTAACAATTATAATATTTTTAGTAATTTTAATATGTCTTTTATTTAATAATATTTCTTTACTTTCATTATTATTTATTTATCTCAACTATAACGGAGTGAATCATTTAAAAGAGAATTTTCAAATCAATTAATAGAGGAAGGGAAAAAAAGAAAAAAAAAGAAAAAAAAAGAAGAGGGGAACGTAGAATTTGTTTTTACAAATTCAATTACATATGCTTTTAGTCTTACGGTTGTCATTAGAACATTTTTCGATAATGCAAGCTCCTTCCGCTTTCTAATATGGTTTGTTTTAGTTTCCATTGTTAAATAGTTTCTTTTCTTACGTATTTCAGCGTGAAATTGGAAATTAACACTTTAAATGCAATAATTTACTTACATTTATTCAACTTTTTTGCAACTCTACTTTTGTCAAACAACTTTCTTTTGCATGAATAACTTATATTTCTTTATTTCATCTGACGCAAAAATAATACGCGACGACGTAATTAAATAACATCCAATCACAACGCTCGGACGCTTAAATAAGCGGTCGTCAAATCTTTAAATTACGTTACAAGACAAATTCCCAAGCCTTCCCGACATCGCCACCGACCTCCATCAACGCAACATTTAAATTCAATATTTGTTTTCCTTTAAATTAAAGCCTCCCTCGTCATCGCCGCTGTAAAATAAGAGCCGAAAATATAAATCCGCCGCCTGCCCAGCGCGCATCAGCAAAACTGCCACCCCGTAATTTGCCCTCGTCTAAGCAGCGTCTCCGCGCGGGAGAATATATATATAAAAAGATAAGCGGCCCGAAACAAAGGGAGGACAGAGCTTAATTTTTGGTAACGAGCCGCCTCGAGGAAAAAAAAAGCAACGCGAGATCCTCTCGGCTCTATTAATGGAAATCGAAAAGTGCTTGTAACTACCAGCCGGCCGCTTGTCTTCCTGCCTGGTACATATACGTGCGTGTATGCGAGCTGCGCGAGAGAGCCGGTTGCCAGGTGCGCTCCCCGAACGCTCTCTCCGTTCTTTTCGGATGGTAATTAGTCATTGAGTGAGTCGGCTGAAAAGCGACGGGCCAGTTGGGTGGTATATATATATATGTGTACGCTCGGGGACGGAAACGAGGCTTTCCCTCTTTGTCTTTCGGGGGGACCGTCGGATGAAAGGGAGCGGAGAGCCGCGACGTCGATGTCGATCGATATCGGATAAAGATGCTAATCGTCGCGGTGTGCGGGAAAAAGATTGTTTTTTTTTTCTTTTACGCACAAGTTTTTATCGAATGTTAAATACAATTTTTTTGAGATTGACGTTACGCGCTGATCGAGCAAACAATTTTATTCGCTATAATAAATTAGTTAATTATACACGAAGAAAAATTTTCTAGTAAAAATTACAATAGTACATTTTAATTTGATCACAGACTGTAAATATCCTAAAAAATTACCATAGTTTCTAGTAAATTTTACGAGGTCAATGATAAATTTTCGTATTTAGACTTGTAAAATTTACTATGGACATGGTAATTTTTTAGGATTTTTACAGTCTGTGATCAAATTACAATGTACTATTGTAATTTTTACTAGAAAATTTTTCTCCGTGTACAGCGACGCGATTATAAACGAGCCGCGGCTTATCTCCCCGGCGAGAATTGATTGAATTATAAAAAATCTCCCTCTCGAAAGTACATTCCGCTGTACTCGAATTGAACGCGAGCCCGAGAGCCGAGAGCGGCGACAATTAATTTCGCTCCCGAAAGAGAGGCCACCTCAAAAATCAAGCAATCAAGCGAGGTTGAAATACGCGGAGGCTCGAGCTCGTATACAAAATAAGGCGAGCACGAGGCGAAGACAAAAACCGAGAGATAAGTCCCTCTCTCTCTCGTCGGGGAGAAAGAGAGGAGGCGTACAAACAACGGCGGCCGAAAATAAATTACGCCACCGGCCGCAGTCCGGTGTGTGTATGCACCTTCCTGCCTCGCCGAGAGAGAGAGAGAGAGCACCGGATACGTTAATTAATTATTATAAAGAGTCCGTGCGCGGGGCGATCGATCACGTGACGCGTCTCGTTGGATATTCACGGTGGATCGCGGCTGGGAGTAAGACGTTCGTACGTATATAACGGATATGCAAGCGAGCGAGCGATAAACATACCGGGGATGAGCTGCCTTTTATTTCGAGCGCAATGTTCGAGAGTATCCTTTCCGAGGCCTGCTTAGTAGTCGAGGGAACGTTGAGCCGCGGCGAAAAGTAAATCACCTCCGGGAGGATGCGAGCTGTTTCGAGAGGAGAAAAACCGATGATTTATGATGTACATTCGCTTTTCCAGTCGGTGGCTGCGTTTAATTGACCAATATCGAAAAGGATTCTTGTGCAACAATATGTGACTTTATTATTAGTAGTATGAAATAATTTTACATCAATTACAAAATAATACTCACAGACAAAGCTTCGTCCACTGCAAGAAAAGTTATAGTATTTTATTCGAACCACGTTCCCCTCTTGAAAAAAGGGGAAAATCCAGGATACTATCGGGCGCGCCGCGCCGTCAAACCAAGGAATTCCGTGGCGCATCGCGCCTCTCTGCTCGGGAGGGAGAAAAACGAGGCACACACACCTTGCGCATACATACACGTGAAGCTAAGTGCATCGTACGGAGGCCATTAGTCGACGACTTGTCGGCCGATAATGCCGCCGATAAGAGGCGGGATCTCGTCCAGCCTCGGGAGGCTGGGAGAGGCTGAAATTCGAGAGATAGGCGGAGGACGCGTTATCATTGCGAGAAATGGAAGCCGGGTGTGTAAGGGAGTCGAGGACGATAAGGGAGCCGCTGAGGATTTTCAGTATATCGAAGTTTAAGGCCGAGGAATATATGTTGGCCGGGAGGCTTTTTCTGATCCGTCTCGGTGGGGAATATCGGCTGTATTGGTTTGTGAGGATAGACGTGATAAGCAGTGGAAATGAATCTGATGAAAAATTAATGTGAACCTTGCTGTACTTCATGTATACTGAGAAAAATTTTTTTGTAAAAATTAAGATTTTTTTTTTCAAATTACTATTTTAATGGTACTCGGAGGACAGACTCATATTTTAATAATTTTTACCGCAATTTGAGCATCTTTTGCAATGTATTTCGTATATTTTACGATAGTTTGTAAAATTTACTGAAATTCTCGTAAAATATACGAAATATTGCAAAAAATACTAAAATTGCGGTAAAAATTATTAAAATATGAGTCTGTCCTACGAGTACCATTAAAATATAGTATAATTTAAAAAAAAATCTCAATTTTTGCAAAAAATTTTTCTCAGTATATAAGAGAATTTAAGGAAAAATATCAGGGGAATTTAATAAGAATAGCTTCTTTGTACAGACCACTAAGCTAAATTATATACACTTAAATGTTAATCCTCCTTTTTCACGACAGATTTCAATTTCAATTCAGGTCCGAAGAAAACTCGGTGTGGTATCAAAAGCAAGTGGCTGTGTCGATTTTTCACCCAGATAACTTACGAAGAGATTGAAGGGTAAATTTAATTTTAAAAATATTTCTGACTAAAATACAATCTAGTTTAATAACTAGAAAAAACTCTTAAAAATATAAATGTTCCAACCCGCTCATATAAAAACAAGGGTTTTTATTTAAAAAAAAATACTTTCCACAAACAGCTTCGTTTCCAAACTTCTCAACATTAGTTAAAACAAGTTACAAATGTCAAATCCATTTCTTAATACCCAATACTTTGTCTCCTCTTTCCCTCCTCCGTTGATAATTCGAAGCCGCTCTCAAAGCCGCCACCTTGTAATAAGAAGTGAGTAAAAACCTTCATCCGTCATTAGCCCGAAGTATTTTAAAAGGCAAGAATTGTAAAAGGGAAAGTTAAGGTATACACAGCCGAGCGAATAATACGCCGTAGGACGAGAGAGAGAGAGAGAGAGAGTCGACTCCTGCGGCGACGAAGGCCGGAACGAGGGAGAAAATGGAAGCCAAGATTGAAAAGTGCCGCCGCGCCGCGGTCGGTGTCGCACACCGCGGATTTCCCCACCCGCCGCCCGCCGCCGAGCGTCGAGGCAATTACTCGCGATAAACCGAAATCCTCGAGGCCGCGGAGCGTGAGAACCGACCTGCCCCGCTGCGTAAATAACCCGATAGAGCGACTGGAAGTTATGCTGTACCTTTTGCAGTTTTTTTGTATCTGGGTCTTCCGAGCGGCCTAATACTTCGATATAAAAATTCCGGTTAAGTTTTCATAATTGACAAAGATTGCAACCGTTAATTAAAGGTTGGACCAACAAAAGTGCGGCTCCTTCCTAATTGAGCAAAGTAAAATTAATTATTGTTATTTGAGTTTACCCAAACCTTACTTTGGCGTAACTTTACGATAGCATGGCCAACGAGATTTTCCCAAACTTTCGAGTTTAATCATTTTTAATACTAATTCAATTTCCAAATGTAATAAGAAGCAATTGTAATTCATGTTAAAGTGATAAAAATGAAAAAAAAAAAATTGTTCGAACCCAGGACCTTCGGCTCTTTCGGCAAGTTCTTTTACCGCTCGGTTATTTTTTTTGTTTATTTCATTAAAATTATATGTAGGTTAAGAAGTGCGGCAGTGGAGCCGAGCTGCCGTTATAATTTGTCTATAATTTTAACAGCCCGGCTCCGACGTCCCCTTAATGGCAATGCTAATCTCATAATTTTATCTTAAGGTTGTACGGTCTATACAGTCTGAATCAAAAGTATAAACTGAACACTATAAAAAAATAGTCTAACTTTTCTCGGTTTTTAAAATCGTACATTTTGAGGTTTTCTTGAATATCACTTCCAAAAGTGTCAAGGTTTCAATTTTTATTTATTTTACATCCAATTAGGCTCATTTTATTCGTTTAAGTATTTCCTATCGATTCGCGAGCATCAAAATCGGCAAAGAGCTTTTTTTCAAATGTTATTAACAAATGAAGTTTTCCTTGAACCAGAATTTCGTATTTAAAAAATACGTTACTTGTATTAATGCCTCACCAAGCCTGTACCAGTGCTTCACCTCACTTACTTTGCAAAAGTACGGCACGTAATGCGTGCAGATCTCTGCCACACATCGGTGCCGCACAAAATATTTTTACGCGGGGATAAACGAGCGGAATCTTTATCAAACCAGCAGCCGGTGTGTCCAAAGAGGTAAAAAGCTCCATCCCGGTCCTTCGACCGAGATAAAAGAATATCCCTCACTCGATCGTCCTCTAAAAGCGTCGCCTGTACGCCGAGTAATCTAAATTGCCGAATTAGCACTCCGCCAAACAGCGATCCCCACTTAAGGCCCAGTCTTTTTCTGGCCGGCGCTTTTTAAGCTTTCCGGAAAAGTCCGGCCGTTCCGGGAAAAGAGGCAGAAAAAAAAATCACCGCTTCCCGGCGTCTTTTGGGAGAGCGACCGAATTCTCGAGATAGGCATCTCGGGCTGCTCCGCTGCGTTGCCTCGTCGGATATATGCCTGGTGGTGTATATCCTTTGCGACTGACCTGCCGATCGGCACGAGCTGCTTCTTTTCTTCGCCGTCTCTCCCTTTCGCTTCGTTCTTCGAGCGAGGCTCGGTTTTATGGACTTTGATGATGGAAGCACACGGGGAAATGGAAGGTTTTGGGTTGATTTTTAATACTGAACACCGATTTAACACTAAATAGCCGGATATCAATTCACAAAATCTCGATTGTTTTGATATTTTTTTTTCAGTTATTTATTTTGAGTCGCCATCCACATCACGAGTATTATTAGCGACTACAGTCATAATTTCATTTTTCTACTTAATATATTACATCATTACTATATATCTGAGATTATGTTTAGCTTCATCGTGTACTTATATTAAACTTCTTAAATTAACAGAGTCTATAAATTTGATTGTACAGTTTTACAGTTTTCTGGAGTGGCTAAACATTTCACTTATACTTTTGTTTTTCAAGATTACGTTTTGCTTTTTTATTCTTGTACATTGTACAGTCTATTATTAATATATGTTTAACAGCAAGTTTAACACTTATTCGTCGAGTAAGTCTACCGATGCGCAAGAGTTTTATGTCCTATTCGAAACTTCGATTGTATTAAAAGTTTCTAAATTCATTTAAAATAAGTACAAGCGTACCTAAGAAAATTTCTTTGCTGCCTCGAATCCGAATTAATACTTCAACGCCACAAAAGGCAGAACATATAATAAGGGCCGCCTCATTAAAACAAAGAAAGATTCTATTCATCCTGAATTTAAAAGCGGCCTCCCGCAGGACAGAATCCTGCCTCCTCGGATGATGATGCCGTCTCCCATTCCATCGGCATCCTCCTCTCCCTCTTCCCTCCGCTCCGGTCGCGCGGCGGACGAATTATTCTCATTCTACGAGTCATTCACTTCCTGCACTTCTTTTTCTCAAGACGAACGCGCGCGCGACTCGCGATCGAGTCCGAACACTTGGAAGCTATTCATTTTTTTTCCCGGCTGCCTGCGCGTTTCTTTTTTTCTCTGCGGAGAGGAAGGGGGGATTGATTTTTTGCTCCGAACAAATATTAGCTCCGAGTGATTTAGTCGCCTGGGGATTTTGAACCTAATTAATTTGAGGCCTCTTCCCTTCGTCGAAGGGGCAGGATTTTCTCTGAACGAGCGGTTTATATATATATATATATATATATGCTCGGCTTGTCGGCGAGTCGTAAATTCCTTGCTTATTCTTTTCGTTTCGGGTAATACAACTGCGCAATCGCCGCTTTTGCAACGAGAATTTGAAGAGCGAAAGTTTGAAATTAGCCCGAATAGCCTGCAAGAGTGATTGGGAAGAAGAGGAAAATAGCGAATTTCCGTTGTCGTAATGAAGAATTACTCCAGACTGAGAGAAGAAATATAGTAAAAATTACCATATTGTCTAGTAAAGACACCAGAGATTGTCAAAATCAAAAAAAATTACTATGTAAGAAATTTTACTGTACTGTTTAGTAAATTTTTTTATATTTTCAGTAAAATTCCCTATACATATATAGTAAGAAATTTTACTATACTTTTTGGTAAACTTTTCTATATAAAATATAGTAATTTTTACTAAACTTTTCTGTCAATGCAAAAAATGTATGTGCCTCTATTAAGATTAAGTAAATCTTTATTTTCTCCAATTTAACGGACATCCACTAATGAAAAAAATCTAAAATATAGCGAACAAATAAATTTATTAAACCACAACAATAACCACGAAACCGGCAAAAATCCACGAAATCAAAAGCTCCAACTCGCGAAGCGAATATAAATCGCTCGTCCTCGTCGCGGCATCGTACACACAGCCGATAACCCATCTTCGGCGCTAATTCGCCGACTGAAAGCCGGCCGTCACGTCTCAATAGCCCCATATCGGTCTGTCGCGGCGCCCACACAGTGCTTACACGTCTATAGGGGCTCTCCAGGTGCAGACGCGATCCGCCGAGGACGATAAAGAGCCGAGGCAGACCGAAAGTCGGCGCGAGGAGAGACCCGCATTTTTATAAGGGCGACACCGGCTTTTGTTTCTATAGGCGAGGAGGGAGCGAGTTTTGAGGGGCCGGCCGATATTCTGCGATATTTCGACGGTTGCGATGTTGCTTCCTCGTCGACGGGCAGGTTTTAGCTGAGTTTTTCGATTTTTCCAACGGGAAATGTTAGTTTGTATTTTTTGAAGTTGAATAAGATAGTCGGGGGGTCAACGACTGTTTATTTTCGTGTACAAAGTTTAAACATTATTCGAATTATTTATAAATTAGTCGTGCGATAAAGATACCAATTAAAATTATTCCTCAATAAATATTAACAAGTTACAAGTAAATCACGAGGCGAAGTAATAAAATTCCTCTCTCTCTCGTTCATGTTTTATTTATAAAGCGCAGAGTATCTTCATCAATCCGCGCGGCGTTTGGAATCGCGCTGCACATTTGTAAATTTCCACGGAAAAATGGCCGCGCGGGAATTTTTAGCGATTTCCCGGCTCTCGGCTCGCGAGAGCCTATTTTTATCCGGGAAATTAGCATATGTAACGCGTCTGGGTGATCGATGCTAATTTAATTGCAGTTATGCTCTCGCAATCAATTTCAGTCTATGCATCGGTTTGGCGCGACGTGTGGGTGCAGTTTGAGAAAAAAAACGAGAATCAGAGCGCAAAAGATACTGAAGGGAAAAAAATATGGAGCGCCAGAGGAATATGAGGACGAGATAAATAAGCGGAGCTGCTGCGGAGAAATATGCCGAGGAGGAGAGAGAGAGAAAAAAAGGGCGGCTGCTGCTTCCGCGGCTCGTTTTCTCCTCGGAGAACGTCGACTGCTCGATTTTACAAGCGCGAACTCTTTATCCGTCTGCGGCTTCGGGAGCGCGCCTGAAAAATGCTCGAGAGCGATGCGCCTCTGATCTTGGAGGCTCGTTACGGCCGTCAAGGTTTCTTTGTTTCAATTGCATTTTTCGCCGCGCGCCGATGGTAAGCAAATTCATTGCGCTGTGGGACTGCTGTTATGCTTTTTTTTCAAATTATACGCTTGTGAAAGGTTTACTTTTTGTTTTAAAATTATGATTCTATATACCTTTTCACGGAATCTCTAAATTGTTTTGTTAAACGGATTTTCTTTTACTTTAAAATTCTTTAATATTACAAGGTTTCTTCTCTAATTAATTTCGTGAAATGTATATAGCAAAGTTTTAATTCTTTACTTCGCGTTAGGAAAAGTATTTTCAAAATGTAAATATTTTTTTATTAATCATAATAATAGTATATAAACAATCAAATTTTATACTTGGTTTCGCAGTTTATATTTAATAATCAACATGCTTTTCATCCAAATAAAAAAAATTACACAGAAAACGCGACACTTAATCAAGAACTAAAAATCAGTATGACGTAGATCGGACCCACATTTTTTGGTTTATCTTTATACCAATAAACGTATTTATCAAACTACAAATTTTAATATTGATCTTGATCTTGATATCGGCTGTCTTATCGACATAACTCGCATATTGTAATGATTTTATATCTTATCTTTCTTGTAAATACACAAAATCTTCTCAATCTGACTTGTTTAAAATAATTTAATTTACACTCGTTCAAAATTTTTATTAATTTCGGTTGTAATATATACATAAAGTCTGCTTATCCTCGACGCAGTCAAAAGTTATATATTCCGAATCAAGACGCGCAACAGAAATAATTTTTCGAAATGCTCAACTATAATAACTTTAAATACAAATTGCAACTTTTCCTCCTCTCCTTTTAATCTCTCGCCAACATAAGCCTCGACGGCAGATAACACACCGCAGCGGGCAACAGGGGCTCGGTAATAAAAATAAAGTACTCCTCTCGTAATGTACAGAGGTTTCGTCGAAGCCACCCTCGGGCTGTCCGTTTGATCGCTCTATTTTTATACGCTCGTCGGTGTATTACATAGTTTAGAAAACTCGTTCGAGCCCCCGAAAACCGCGGCCGAGACGCTGAAACGAAGGAAAACGTCCGCGAGACGAGACAGAAAACTCTTGTTTTCCATCGTCGGCCGCCTATAGAGACGATAAAAATAAGCTCGTGTTTTTGGCATATAAAAGCCCTCCTTTGGCTGCTCTCCCTCGCCCCAGTCCACACACACACACACACACACACACACCCCTCGGGGCAGCAGTCAGCCTTGGGGCAGAGCTCCTCCTCGGCTCTTGGCTCGCGCGGCGAGAGCTCGTCATCGCACGTGGCGCGCCTCGGCGTCGTCGTCGCCGTCGTCGTCGGTCGCCGGCGTCTCTGGCTCTTAGGCGCCACTCGCGGCTGCCCCCCCCCCCTCCCCCTCGCTCTGAGTCAGAGAGCGCGCCCCTCTCCTCGGCGCGCCGCGCTCGCCGAGTGCAGCGCGGGCGCCTGCAGCCCAGAGAGCGGTCAGTCGCTCGAGAGCGCTCGCAGAACCCGGTCGCTCGCGTACATATATACACACACAGAAGCAGCTGTAGCAACCGATCTCCCGGCCGGCTCTCCCGACTATCTCTCTCCTTCTCCCCCCGTCGTCCGTCTTGTGCGCGGTGGTCTGTGCCGATTTTCCAAGTGCTATCTCTCACCGGCCCTCGGCGAGGCTTTGGCTCTCGTGCGTCCCAGGAAGGAGAAGCAGCCGCGAGAGAGCGAGAGACATGGTGCCGCGGGAGCTGATCGCGCTGGCGACGCTGACGGCGCTGAGCGTCGCGACGTCGGCGGTTGCCGCCGCCGCCGCGGCGGCGTCGATCGACTTCGACCTCGCCGGCGCCGCCGGCGGCGACTACGAGCTGCTGTCCGACACGGAGGAGAGGACCGACGACGACAACGACTACGTTGCCGGTAACGATTCGCATTACCTACATACATAGCTGTATATACATCGAGCGATAAGAGCCGCCGAGTGGGCGTATAAGCTCCTCGCCACCTTTCCGCGTGTATATACCTCCGCGAGGTGTTCCGCGGCGAGCGGACGAACAATTTCCTCGAGCGCGTTCCCCCGTTGCGCTCTCGAGATAAGGCGGGTTTATCTCGGCGCTCGGCGGTGTCAAAGTCCGTGCACTCTCTGCGGAGAGAGCGCGAAAAATGTGCAAGTGGCTCTCTTAATTGAGCGCGGAGGCGAGCAACGGAGCGTCGTCGGCCCCGTTGAAAAACTGCGAGAGAGATATATACGGTTTACGGCCGATGTATCAACGTAGCTCTCGGCGAAAACGAGATACGCGCGAGCGAGGAGGGACTAAAAATAAACGCGAGCGCGCAAATTTTCCAGCCGCCCCGCGCTCAATTCGTATACGCGGCGATAATTATTGCGCAGGCGCGTTGTCGCGGCTCTTTCCGCGGGGAGGAAGATTCACGACTTTTCAACAATCGCCACTCGCTCATTAGCCGCGAGCGGGAGCCGTAACTCGGCCCGGCCCGTAAACGGAGCTCCCATTTTCGCGCGAAAATTGAATTCGAATGTATATATATCGGGGCGGTAAATCGGCGCGCGGCTCGAGGGATGATTTACGGCGCCTCTCGTTATACGTACGTCGTGGCTTCTTCTTCTGCTTCGTCCGAGCGGAGGCTAATAATCGTCGCGAGCTGCTTAGTCGTGTCGGCTTTTGTCGCGGCTGACAAAGGCAGAGCGGACAAGTGCGCGTGCCGATGAATGGCCCGGGCGCCGGTATTGTTCGCCGGACGGATCGCCGTCGAGGTTTTCTGCGAGAGCGACGGGAGAAGGCTTGAAAACAAACTTGGTCGGGTTTTTTTTTATTCTTTTTTTTTGGTGTAAACGGGCTCGTTTGAATTTGAGATAAATCAGTTTTTAGGGCTTCTATTGTGTGTTTGACGGTATTTCACGGAGATTTTCAAAAGCACTTGTTTATTACCGGGTCGTATATCGGTCATGACGCACGACTCTTTCTCGGTAATTCGCCGCGTATTAGCATATACTCCCCACATTTTTTTTCTCGTTTATTCTCGTCGGTTTTCGAAATTCGCCAAAAAATACAATAAAAACACCGGCGAAATTGTCGCTTTATAAAACAAAAATGAGTCACTTTTTAAAATATACGTTCGGGATCGACGGACAGAGCGGCGTCTGATTTCACCGAAAATCCATCGAACCGCGCCGAAAGGCCCGCTGCAAACGCGAGCCACGCACGCATCGAAAAAAAAAAAAGTAACCCGCCCGTTGGGGGAGAGAAAAAAAAAGCGGCGTCGGCCTCGTAATGTAGGCTTGCAGGCCGCGGCGTTAGCGTGTCGCTACGGAAAGCGTATATAGTCGGACGCAATGAGTAACGCGCCCGAGGATTTACCGGCGTGTTATACCGAGAATCAAAACATGCGCCTCTCTCGTTTTCGATTTTAGGCTGAAATGGCGAGCGACGCCGCGTTCCGTAAGTCGCCGAACGCGTGAAAATAAACTCGGCGGGGAGAGGCTTATTTAATTACATCGCGAGGATCGAGATATCAAGTTGTCAGTCGGGGAGGTAATGTTTAATTCAGACGCGGAACTCCCCGTGCGCGGATACAACCGGACCTTCTTCCCGAGTCGGTTCGAATCGCCGATATCCCCTCCCGGTCCACACATATATAAATCTCCGCGGCTCTAATTGTCCTCCGAACGGAAGGACCCCCGAAATATATAAGCACCTTCCGCTTCGCCGATCGAAGCCCGGCGGGAAGGGCCGCGCGTTTAATAATAGAGAATGTACTCGAGCCACGTGCGTGCCGGCTTTACGTATTACGATCACGTCGAAAATAAGTTTTTGAAGGCCGGGAGGGCCGATTTTTAACGTCCGACTGCTCTCTCGAGAGCTTTACGACTCTCGCTGTATTTTTGTAACTGGCTTATACCCTCTCCCGATACGCAGACGTTGCGAGTAAAATTTGTTCAAAAATCCCCCCGTCGTCGCCTAATCAGATACCGAAGAACGCGGCGATGACGCAAAGGCGAGAGAAAAAACGAAAACGGAGAAAATAGCGGCTCTCGCCGCGGGGGGAGGGAAGCAGCGAACGAAGAAAGGAGAGCAAAGACCTCGATTGAGATCGAGTGCGCGCGCTTCGGGATCTTGATTGACCGCGGAATGCGAAAATGGGAAGAGGATTTATGAGCCGCGGCGGCGGCGCGCGTCATCGGCGGATGATGTAAAATGTAATACGCCGATAAACGCGCGATTACGCCGATTACCAGATATATACCGCGGCTCCCGTTCCTCTCTTTTTCCCCTTTTCGCTCCTCGGCGACGACGCGCCGATAAGCGGAGGGAGACGACGCCGCGCGGCCGAGATAAGATTCACTTTTCGACGTAACAAAGACGAGAGCTCTCGCTCGTTTTAGAAACGTCTCCCAGAAACAGTTTTCCAACAGAGTCCCCTGTAAAAATCCGAAAATTGCGCGCAGCCGACGTATATCTATAATGCCGATCTATAACCTCCCGGCGAGGGAAAGCCCCATCCTTTAAATCCTCTCGATTTCACTCGCGCCGGTACAAGAGCAAAACGATCCGGCGGCGCCTCTCCTCTCTCTCGCGGCGCGCGCACGCATCTGCCGATATATATCCCCCCGAGAGGGAGGGAGAGGATCGATCAATTTGCCCGGCGAGAGGAAGGGGGAGTGTATAAGGTAATCGAGCGCGTGGCGCCGATGCACCTGACGCGATATTACAACCGCATTACGGCGCGCGCAAGTAAATTTCCTCCCGGGGAAAAGTTCCGCTTTCCTCCTCCTTTTGGGGGGGAAGGACGGCGATGCCGTTCGCAGATATTGGCGCCGCCGCGATTTCCGACTTTTTGTTAAGGGGCGAGAGAAATTTAGGTTCGATTGATAATCCGCGGGTGAACGAAGGGCGATCGCGCGGATTCAAATATTTATATACGCCACGTTTGTCGAAGCGCGTCCGTTTGGACGATGTGTACCGGAGGGAGGTGCGATATCGATAGATCGATCGATATATACGCGAAGGCGTGCTGGTCGCCTCGATCGTTACGCGCTGTTTTCGCAAGTGCGAAGCGGAGACTTGTTGCTTCGGACTTTACTACGTTTCAACGAATCGATTCGACGTTATATACTTTTCACCTGCAATTCTCGTGCAGCTTGTCTTTCGAAATCCGATAAAAAGCGTTATAACAACCTGTCAATTATTTCGTACGTTACGCAAGAGCCGCGTCTTACCGCTCTATTTGCCGACTTCGGCGGGCAGAATCCTCCCCCCTCCTCTCCGTATACCTCCTCGGTGCATCGGGAAAAAAAGGGCCGCGCTCGGCGCAACGAGCGAAAGCGAGAAAGACGGACGGAGGGAGATAGGAGACGAGGAGGAAAAGGAGAAGAAAAGGAGCTGCTGCCGCACCGCGATATGAAGTACAGGTCGGGCGCCGCTCGGTCGAATTACGAGCGCGCGAGTGTACGTGTGTCTGTGTGCGTACCGTAGACTCGTATTTACCCCGACGGGACTCTAAGCGCGAAAATATGCGGCGGGGGGAGGAAGTCCGCGGCGGGAGCGGCTAATTAATGACCGCCGGGGAGAGGATTTACTTTTATGCGCCTACTTGGCGCGAGAGAAGCGCGTGTCTTTACGAGGGAACGACTTGCTTTTTCATTCGAGTACCACTGCCACCACGCAGCTTATATACTCGAGATTATATCAATGCCGATCGCTTTCGAACGAGGATCTCCTTTTGCTCCCTTTCGATTCGGCTAAAATAGTGCAGCGCGGAAATTGGCGTCGATCTCGAGAGCCGCGCCGAGATTTAGCAGAGACGGTATATATATGTATATAAACGCCGCGAACGAGCGGATAAGCAGTTTTACGGAAACCATTACGCTTTAGCGACTCGACCAATGAACGAGCGGCGCTCATTCGGACGTCACCTCGAGACGTCTCGTCGACGTCCTCTCTTCTGGACCGTCTTGGGCGCCAATTGACCCGTTTTAGCAGGAATATACCGTCGCAAAAGAGCGGGATTACCAACGTTCTCTCTCTCTCTCGCGGTAAACAATATCGCGCCGCTTTTTCCGCAGAAATTCGATCGGCTTCGACTGCATATATCGACGCGCATCATTAGCGCGCTTATCTGCCTTCGGGGAAGGAGGGCAACGAGTCTCGTCAATCGGCTCTTTGTGCTCTCTTTCTCTGCGCGACGCGCAAATAATGAAATTGCGCAGGAACGCGTAATTGAAATAGAAATTTTCTCTCTCTCTCTCCCCCGTCTACGAGTTTATATCTTATCGCGAGAGCGGGCCGATTTCCAGCTGGCTTTGTTCGACGCGGGAAGAGAGCGTTCGCCGATGGTGAATGCACTTTGCGCGAATTCGAGACGTATTTGCAATGCTAAAGCGGCTCTCGCGCGCTGACTTTTGTGAGAAGCGAGAGCGATGATAATGTGTGCGCGAGGCTATATACCGATTTAGCTCGCTTTCTCGCTAACTTTCGTCGTTGGGGGTTTATTGAAAAAATATAATTCTTGTATAAATGTAAAATATTGCTGAATGTTTTTGTTTGGTGGAGTTGGCTTGGAATGATCTTCTCGAACGATTAATGAAAAAATATGATAATTTATTTTTCACAACGTTCCGACACTGATCGAGTGTCTTCTTCAGATTTTAAAAGAATATTTTTGCAAAAATTAATCACGTGTCAAATAAAATTTAGCAGTGCAATCTCTCTTAACTAAAAAATGTCGTTTAAACTCACTTTCTTCTTTGCCCAACTACTTTTCTCATTCTTTGCCACCAACAATGTAATACTGGTATACACTGCATAATGCATCATAAAAGATTGTCCAATATCAAACAAGAATAAAACCAAGCCCGAATAAACGGGTAAACGGTCGATTCACGCCGTCTAAATACCCCCGTAAAACTCCTCCATTTCCCTCTCGAGCTCGTAAAACCATCAATAAACAAGCGGCTCGAGCGAGAAAAAAAAAGATCGAAATCGATACACCGATCGCGAATTCCGCACCGCCGCGCGCAACAAAGCCGCGCTCTCGATAAACAATAATCCGCGAGCGCCAACCACCCGTTGTTTGAAAGAAAAGAAAAGGAGGCTCTCGCCGGTCGGCGCCGGATTATAAATAACGGGCGATAAAGTCGAAAAAAGAAAAAAAAATCGAACGCGTTCGTCGTCCGCGCTTCGATAGATCGTCCATTGCCTTTTAATGCGCATCGCGACCCATTTAGGAGACAATGACAGCGTGGTGTGCGCTCGCCGGGGGGAATTATCTTTGGATCGGTATGTCGGCTGCCTAATTGGGGTGTTGCCTTTTCTTTCGCCGCACCGCGTCTATAACGGGGGCGATTTTATAGTTCGAGAGAAGTATTTCGGAGTGTTTGAATTTCGAGTCGATCGCTTGTTTCTAATAATGTTCGCGCGAAACGGCTGAGAGTCTACGGGAGAGCGATGTAAATTTAATCCGTCCGAGGTAAATATTGAACGTTTGAGAAAAAGCCTAAAATATATATCTTTCCGCCGCGGAAAAATTATTTAATCTAATTAAATAATCCAATTAAAATTCTAAATTCTAAGCGCTTATCGTACCCGAAAACTAGTCGAACCAGTCGAATTCATTTACTTACTTACAAAACAAACCAAAAATCCAAACGCCGCCTCGTGCAAATAAACGGCCGGGCATTAAATTCGAGAGCCTCGAGCAACAAACACCGAGTGCTGCTTTCGATAGGCGGCACATCCAAAAATAAGGCAAAGCGCTTTTCTCTCGCCGTGTAATCGAGCAATTTCTAAACTTTCTTATTCGCGCGCGCCGTTTTCCTCGGAACGAGCAGAGGCCGGGTTTATTTATTGGCTCGGGCCGTTTAGCGCCGACTCCGCGGCCCGTCTGTATCTTATGCGCGATCGTTGATCGACGCGCGTCGTAAACGGCCGTGTTCCATAAGCTGTAAGCGCTGAATTATTCAATGCGTTAACTTTAGTTCTTTATATTATATCGAGATTATTAAACATCGTTCGTTTTTCTTTTGTTTCAGGTGAGTACCAGCTTCGATCCGTGGTTACGAATAAGCAGTGTTCCAGCCTCCCTTTTGCAAGTATACTGCGCTTTTATCCGCTTTTTCGAAACCGCAATAAAAAAAAACAAAGAGATATTTCTAAACGTCGACGCGAAACAGCGGCGGCGCTTTCTTCTAAATATTTGGAAGGTCGTAAAACGCGAGAGAGACTCGGAAAATAACGACGGAGCTGTGTGCATGCAAAAAGCATTTCCAGAAAGAACCGAACGGCTCCTTTGCACCTTTGCGCAACCGGCATTCTTTTCCCCGCGGTTTCCAAGGCTATACATATATATACACCTGGCGCCTCGCCTCGTTCCGCCGCGGATTCGGTTTTTGCCGCTCCACCTGTACATACAGTTTAAAATTGCCGGGCCGCGCGCGAAAAACCCCGAAAGTCCAGAGCCGAAAAATCGCTCGAGCGGAGAGGCGGTGGCGGCGGCGGCGGCGGCGGCGGCTTTCAATTACGGCTAATTTTCGCCGGGCGCTTAAAAATACTACTCCTCCGTATCAGAGGCGCACACCGGAAGCCGCGGGGAGCTCGAGAGAGCGGCGCTAAGTATACAGGTCGAAAACGCGCTAAGAGGAGGCCTTCGCCGGCCGGAAACGGACGATCGTCTGCACCGTCCGCCTCGGGGCCGCCTTCTTTCATTCCCGCACGTATGTGCCCCCCCCCCCTCCCTTCTCTTCTTTCCTCTCGAGCGATTTCCCAAAAGACTGCTGGAGGAAGGCTGTTTATAAAGGCTTGTAATGTCTTGTTTTTTATGTACGGCGAAAAATTCTTAGGTTATCTTTATGTTGAAAACGGAAGCTCGCGCTGGAAGAGCGAAACTGTATAGAAAGTGTGTAATAAACTGTATTTTAATGTAGTTCTCGAGGTTTAAATCCCGTGAATCACTGGTGAATCATTCGCGTTCTGAACCTCAAAAATAAATCCATTGTTTTCCTTGCTTTGTTATTTAGTGCCTTTTTTTTAATTAAGATAATCGTTTCAAAATTCACATACTGCTTCTATCGTTCCTAAATTAAATAGCAATAACTAAAAACGTAAATCTCTCTCTCCTCGAAAATAACAAATAAACCAGCCCCCCGCAAATTCACCTAGGCGTATACATATACTTTTACTTTCGAGCGTCTTTTAGAAGGACACGTGTGTCCACATTCGCGCGTACGCGGAAAACCCGCGGCGACAAAGAACAAGAGTGTGTCGGTCGCCGACAGGCGCAGAGAGAGAGAGATACCAGCATAGTTTCATTTCCCTTTGTCTTTTCAAACCGCAAGAAACTGTATAGCCGCGAAAGCGCTCGACCCATTTTGCGAAGCTTCCTTCAACCGGCCGATATATTAATCGCGTAATTACGAAACAAAAAAAATATATATATCCACAGCCGAGAAACTGGAGAAGAACGGTAGCGTTTAGCGGCCGCGCGCAATATTCAAAGCCTCCGCTCGGAGATGTTGGCGCCGCGGTTACGTAAATCCGCGGAAACGGCCGAACGACGAGATATACCGGACTTTTTCAATTGCACGTCGAAAGCGCCACCTCACGCGACCGCGGACGAGGCCTCTCATTAAAATGAACGCGGCCGACGCGCGCGACGTTAATAGCCACCGATCGCGTCGACGAGTTCGTTTATTTTTTCGTATAATACGCGAAAGAACACCTATATTCCCGCTGGAAAAGCCGAGACAACGTCCGCTTTCTCGGCGGCGTGGCGCCTGCCGCCGCGCTGCTCAGACCTGCGTGACGGCGGCGGCGTCCGAATCGCTCGCGGACGTGTATAAGCAGATTGGCTTTACGTTGTATATACCTGTTTCGGCGGAGCGTAACGGGCACTTTTCCCGCCGGGGAGAGGAGAGATACTTTGTCGGTCGTCGCGACGATCGGGGCGAGGCTTGGGCCTCGTTGATATCATGACTTTTCAGCCTCTGATTTACCGCTTCCTTCTGCTCGCGCCGAACGTTTTATTTAAATGTGCTTTCATTTTCCACGCGCGGAAACTTGATTTCCCCCCACCGACGCGTACATATACACGGAGAAAAATGTTTAGGTTAAAATTGCTATATTTTTTATGACTCGGGAGCCAAACTTGATTTATGCAGCAA
>JAWWML010013801.1:5232-25296 GCA_035047165.1 Ormyrus rosae | reverse complement strand
TAAAATAGTGCGAGAATGATCCGAAAAATCGTTACATCAAAGTTAGGTAACTAGGAATTAAAAATACCTATTTTTTATTTTCCTGGCCAATTTTGATACTTTTATCATCCGTAAGATAATACCGACAGAATTCGAAGCTTTATCTGAATTCCTAGAATTTCCATGAACATCGGATTATCCTTGTTACAAATGCGATCGATTTTCTCCAATCGGAGGATCGAATGTCAAAATTCAAATGAAATGCGGCTTTCAAAACGCAACTAGATGTAACACCGTAAGAAAGTTGAAATTGGAATTGAGTTAAAGTTTCGACGCATTGATCTTCTGCCTGGTCAATTTTCCCAACAGCCATCAACCCGCATTATTCCATGGGAAGTTGCTAACTCGCCGAAGCTACGATAACACCATTATCACGTCGGCTTTGCATATAATTCATCAACTACTTGGTTTCGTTACCCAAAGCGCTTTACATTTACGAAATCTCGCCATCTCAAAACTTACAATACGGGTCTCCTTCAAACAGAATTTTGTCCTTGCGAATTACGCCGTTACTTGCAGTATCAGCAAACAAACTTACACGCCGTTTAAGTAGATGCTTCACGGTTCGGTCAGACGGACCAAAAAATTCGTCTCGCACATCTAAATCCGGAAACTCGTTCGAAATTACGACTTCCCCGCCCGCTTCCAGCCCGCCCAAAAATCAGAAGTGACGGTCCGCGTAAAGCAGCCGCCCGCGTACCTCCCCGCGTTCCGCGTAACTCAACGTCCCTCGGATATTGCCTCTCCCCGTCGTTGCCACAAATCTAAGAGCCGCGTTACTGCGCGCGAGGACGCCGCGCGCGCGCGCAGCCCGGTAATTGAATCGGCATAAGCCAATTTGGCGGTGCGCGAGCGAGAGCCGTCGACGTAACGTCGGGGATGGGGGAGGGAAGAGCTCTGTGACGCGCGCCTCATTTTCACTTCGTAAAGCGACGCGCGGCCCGTCAGAAATTACTCCCGGAGCGCGCGACGCGGCCATCGGCTCGCGCAGGTCCTCGACTGCACGCGCACTGATTTACGCTGCCGCAGTGTACTCGGGATTTAAATTTTCGGCCGAAGATACGCATCTGATTTATGCGCCGAGATTAAATCGCCGAATTTATATACGTATCGAGCGGCGCGCGAGCGCTGTTCCCCCCGCCTTGTTTTCGTTTCGGCTTGAGAAATGGAGACTTGCCCTTTGAAGGTTAATTTTGGAGTTATATCCGGGGAGGGGATCTTTTTTCGAGTCGACGCTCGATAGATAGTTTCTGCAAACAGGATTAATTGATAAATTGATGCGTCAATCCAGATGCAGTATTATATTTGACGGCCATTGAGCTTTTACGAATTGAGGTATTCCAGGCGAATTATCCGGCGAAAAATCTGCCGGATCCGTGTAATGTGCGCGCGCGGGTTGACTCGCGCGTGAGAAAGTCTTTAAATGCAGTGCATATACACCTTTAGGGAGAGGGGGGGGGGGGCTGCTGATTGAAAAGCGAAAATTTCACGAATTTAACGAGGCTTTTAACGCGCATTCGCAGGTCTGAATCGAAATTGTACGAGCCGCCGACGGAGGCGCGACATTCACCGAAAACTCGGCAGCAGCGAATCATACTGGAACGTCAGCTGCAGCTGCAGCGGGAGATTTTAGAGATTCACGATACTTTAACAAGGGGACTGAGGAGCAGGAGTCAGCTTCCTTCGTGGGATGCGACGTCAATGGCGTCCTGGGGCTCTGCGGCTGGTTCCGTTGGCCGGGGCAGGCTCAAAAGGCACTATACATCTGTCTGGGACTCCGTTCGGGGTAAGATCTTTTTGGTTGTAAATAAGAAATTGTTGAATGAAAGTCGAGCGGAAGGAGTATTTTTCAAATTTTGTCGGGCTGGGGGGTTTTTTTTTTGAAATTTGCTTTTAAGACATTTTATAGAAATTTATTATAGGTTTTTATGCTTGCTCGAGCGCAAGCAGTATATTGAAAACTGATGTAAAGAAAAATTTTTCGACCTAGAAAAATTGGATCAATAATGTTTACACGCACAAAATGTTGTCAGGAATATACTCGATAATTCATTATCTACGTGTTTAAGCAATTATTTTATTTCGTTGATTTATTCAATTATTTGCAAATATAATGATGAACAAACTGTTACAATAATTAGATTTTTAAGTGTATATGTTACGTATAATATTATTTTGGCGAAATTCAGATCAAATATTGATAAATTTTAATGAATCTTATTACAGAAGGCTGTTGTTATTATTATGGCATGAAATGTTTTATTCGAAAAAACTGAAAATTACTTTTAAAATATGATTTTAATTTGATGTTTTTTTTAAATTGTCAAGTGATAAAATTTCTTTTAATAATTTCATGCTCTCAGGAACGTCTCCGCTGTGGGATAGTGTCAGTTGCAACAGTACATTTACGAAAGTGAAATCCGAAGAAGCAATGCAGGACGACGGAAAGTCTTTAAAAGTTCGACCCAGAAGTGCAATCAATATCGAGAGGGAAGAGAATTTTGAAGACCACAAATTACCTTCTTGGGAGTTGCTTGAAAAAGCTCTGAACAATAAAATGTTAAGCTACGAATACATCAAACCTACTGCATTTGAAGAAAATAAGGACGTAAACGTGGAGTATCTTTTAATCAGCAATGACACCAAAGTGGTTCGAAAGGATTTCGTTTGAATTCTGATATTTTTAAAATTTACCTCACAGAATGTATCTGCATTAAATTAATATTTATTATTTAGTATTAACGAATGAATTTTTTAATTTCCTCAGGCGGTTATTATATACAATATTTTAAAAATACCGCATACGTTTGTAACATTTTTTAATCTGTAAATAAATAAAAAGAGCAATATTTTACGTACATTTAACGTTATTATTCATTTAATAGAATATTCTGTACTCGTGCAAAAAAATATTTATAAAAAGCAAGAGTGAAAATAATTTAATAAGATATATTTTCGCGCAGCGAGAAGTAGCACTAGCTCCAGTTTCCTCTCCAGTTAATAATAATCCTGAAAAGTGAAACCAATTAAGGAAAGAAAGCAAAATGAAAGCATATTTTCTTTTTGCAAAAATTAATTCTGCTCGTGTAAAAAAATAAAATCTAACGAAAGTCTAACGAGTCTAGCCTAAGTCTCTGGCCTAAATCTGACAAAAGACTTGTGGAGGTCTGGCTAAGGTCACTATCCCAGACTTGTTTTATTTCGTCCAAATAGTTTTTTCCAAACCTTTTCCTAATATTAAAAATTTCTTTAAAAGACGCGTAGATTAATTAAATAAAAAGCAAACATATATTTTATAATTAAAACAATAAAAATAAAAAAGTAAACAAAATTTCCCGAACTCGATTCGAACCCACACTGAGAGAAATTATTGGAAAAAATTTAATATTTCAGTTGTGAAAATGTATTTTAAGATTTGGTAATGGTGGGACATAGTTCCTTTTTAGTAATATTTATTCTTGTCAAATTTACAATTTTAACATCTCATATGTAATTTTTAAGATTGTGATGAAAACGCTAAAAATTTTATTTTTGTATTAAATCGACTGAAATTCGATATCCTTTTTTTTATATTTATTTTTAAGATTATAAACTGAAAATATCGGAAAATAGAGAGAAAAAGTGTCTTATATAAAAAAATAATGAGCATTTTGCTGGAATATTCATGTTCAATGAAAAAACTTGATTACATTATAGAAAATAAATTAAAAAAAATGCTAATTAAAAAAAAAATGAAAAAACTTAATGTAATTGTAAGATTTTTTCAGATAGGGTTATAAATAGGTTCCCATTAAAATTATATTATTTTTTTATTTTATATTGAATCATAAATAATATTTAAATTATAAATTTTTATCAAAAATGTAGTTCGAAATATAATGACGAATCATGAGAATATTTTTTTTAACGACACAATATGACGAATGAATATATTGTGCGATAAAATAGTAAAATCTCCTTTTAACGTCTCTCTCGATGAAGCCACTTCCCCGCTTTGACTGTTAGGTCAGACTCTCGTTAGACTTTCGCTAGATTTTGTTTTTACACGGGTGGCCTCGCCATATCGAGCTCACAAAATTCATTAATTAAAGAGAGCTTTTTAAAATCTGCGGTCGATACCTCGGCACGCCGTAAACACCAGTTTATCGCCAGGTCGAGTGCGTGCGTTCGTTTTGAGCCATACAGAAATAGTCGCGTTATTCGCGTCCGCACGGCGCTTTTTTATGAAGAGAATGCGGGAAACGGTGTAATGTCATTGAATTATTGATCGTAGTCAACATAAATAGAAGGAAAAACGTTAACGTAAATTCGCGCGGTCGCTTCCAAGCCTCTCTCTCTCTTTCCTGTGTACGTTTGCCGTGAATCCTGTTTATTATTCGCCTCATAAAAGAGGCAATGTAATATAACTGTAACTGCCACGACTCGCTCGTATGGAGTGCCAAGCAGCTCCAGTAGGTCTCTCTCTCTCTCTCTCTCTCTCGCACGAGTCGGATTAGACGTAATGAAACGCATTTGTTAAGTCCGCCGCGTCATCCATAAGTGATAAGTCGTTCGTTGCCAGATAAAGGGATGGCTGGCCGCTTTACTGGAACATTAAAAGATTAAAAGTACTGCTATAATCTTTGCCCACTTCGCTTTGCGCGTTCGGGGTACTTTGGCCAGACGGTGACGTTCATTTTTTAATGCGAGGCATTCATTTTTCACTCGTTCGACGTTGTCGCGGAAAAAGCCGTTTATCCTGTTTTTTCAAGAGGGTAATATTTTTATTTTCGCGGTGACCTGCTCAATTAAAATATTAGCGTTGGTTTGACATTCTTTTTTTTTCTCGGTTATCCGCGGGGAAATTTAGCAGCGATTTTCCGCTATATCCTTTCCGTCTCAACGACTTAACGAGGTAAAATAACACTGCGAAATCGGTAAGAACCGCTATGAACTTAAACCTAAGTTCCTGGCATCGAGTCAATAACTCCCGCATTTGGCGGACAGTAAGCTACTTAAGGAAGTTTCGGGGGATTCCGAAAGACGCCTTGCGAAAAGTAATCTTAATGGGAAGGGTCGACCGCCGCGGTGACGTAATAATTTCTTCATTCTTGTTTTGGCGAAACTTCCGAGTCTCGCGCGCCCTTTGGATTTTCGGGTTCAATGTTCCGGGAGCCTGTTTTGCGCTGCTTCCGAAACGCTTATTCGCGTGTACACGTCGAGCCAAGTTTGTAATAATCTTAAAAGCTCCGCGAGAGGAGACACAATATTGTTTGGCGAAGAGTGCGCGCAAAGTACGGAAGAATTAAATAAAAAGCCGAGAAAGTTTCCGTGAAGCATTAAAAAAACATTTTTAAACGGCGCACGGCGGCTTATCAAGAAACTAATTAGCATCGTAACAATTTCATTGCTTTTAAAATTTTAATGCCCCCCCCCCGGCCCTATAATAAGATTAAAAAAAAATAACGCTAATTAGAATAAATGTTTATTAAGGAAAACAGGAGCAGCTCGGCCCAAGAAAAATTAATGACTTCGGAACAGCCGCCAGCTCATTAGCATAAAAAAATATTTCTCCGCTTCTTTCCCCAGATTCATTAAGCATCATGTTGACCATCCTCCTGCAACGAGAGCCATAAACTCCGGGCAAGGTGACCGAGCTTGCAGAAGGCGGTCGTCGCGTTCGAAACGGAAGAGTCGTCGTCGTCGGGGGTACATAAGAAGGCTCGAGGCCGCGACGTAAAAAAAAAAAAAAAGGCCAGCCGGCGGCCAGGCTGCATAAGCTTCTTACGATACTTAATCCGGAGCAAAGCACACCGCGGCGGAAAAACATCGCGGCCCTCCCCATAATACGATCCATCTTCGTCATATCCGATTTGCATAAGTCCCTCGATACTCGCGGCTGCTTTCCGTTCGCGAAGAAAGTGGCCCTATCATCGAGACCTTAGCCGAGATTTCCCCCGCAGTCGCTTTGCCGGTTTACTTTTGTATAGCCCCTCCTCCCCCCCTCCCCCCTCCAACCGCCGAAGTAAATCCACTTAAAACTTGCTGTAAACGGCACCGCGAGACGAGTACATCGATATAACGCTTTAATCCGCCCGGGCAGCGTACGTTGTTCGTCGCGTCGGCATAACATTAACGTGGCAGTTTCAATCGCGGCGGCCAAACGTCGATATTATCGTCGGGCTAATGAATACGAACGACTTCCGCGAGTCGCCAAACGTCACGCGCAATTATCCAATATTTCACCGCGCAAATTGTCCGCCCTCGATATATAGCTACAGGCATAAAATCGGGGGATCGCTTGATTTTCGGTTTCTGCGCCACGACGCGCGGGGGGGGCTAACGGGTTGAAAATAAAAAAAAGAAAAAAAAAGCGTCGCTGCGAAAAAGGGTTGCTCGGTCGCGGCCTCGAGCAGCTCCCACGCGTCCTCCACCCTCTCTATCTATCTATCTCGCGCATCCTCCTCTCTCTCTCTCTCTCCCCCTCGCGCTCGGCGCGCGCGGCTTCTCGCTTTTCCGGGGGGGTTGCGCCAGGCGCTGCGATCGCCGCCGTCAGTCGCGCAGCATCCCTGCTCCGCTCCGCATCGTTCACGCGCGCGCGTTCCCGCTTCGAGAGGGAGAGAACGAAAACGGCCGGGGAGCTCCGCCGCGAGAGAGAGAGGCATCCCTTACTGCGACGTAGTGTTGTACAACCGAGGGGGAAGGAGGGAGTGTGCTTTCGAAGACACGTGCGGAGATCAGTGCCGCTTGTACTGCTGTTGCCGCTGTCGTTTGCCGCCGCGCTGGTCTTCGGTGCTCGCCGGGAGAGAGAGGATCTCCTCGGCCAGGAAATGTGAAATTGAAAACATGTGCCGCGACGGGGAGAGCAGCCGACAGTAAGAGCGAAACGTGCCGAGTGGTAAGGGTCACGCGCCACTGAGCGTATTTACATTTTCTCCGACGCAAATAGCCTTGCGCCTCCTGTATGTGTTTGTCCCGCTCCCCGTGTCTTTTAATGCATCCTTCGCGAGCCTTTCCGAGGCACGTGTCGCGCGCTGAGTTCCCTCTCTCTCTCTCTCTCTGCTTTTTCCGACTGCTTCGCGAAGCAAGAGGAGGACGTTTCGGCTTATTAATTTAGCTTTTCGCGCTCTCGTAAAACGAGACTCGTCGGATGTGCCGTGAATAGCGCACTGGAAAAACGAGCGACGCGTGGCGCGGAATATATATTCTTTGACCCGATGAATTTTCGATTTCACCTCGGAGCTAAACGCTTTTGCGCAAGCGAGCACAGCACTCTACAGCATTGACGAAGCTCATTTCGAAAAGCGATTTATCGCGCGACCTTCGTAATCGAATGAAACGCGTCAAAGACAGGAGAGGGAGAGAGAGAAGCTCCGCGCGCTCATCATCATCGGCCTCGGCGTATAAGCTCGCGAAAATAATTGTCGACAGCATGGTTCGCGCGCGCGAGCGAGCGTTTCTCATTAAGCGATCGATCTCTCGTACGTTCGGACGTGCACTATCAATTACTGGCAGGCCTGGCCTCTCCCCCCCGCCCCCCCTTGATATTCTTCGCGCCGTAATTGAGCCTGATTAGCGGAGCACGGCCGGCACACACACGTCGCTCTCGGCCGATCAAAAACGGAAGCCGCCCGAAGGCACGCGGGAGGGCCCCGCGAGTTATTAATTACCGGTTTGCTGCCTCTCGGCGAGCGCTGCCGCGCCGCGCTATCCGAGCCTCGGTTAATTTGCATTACGTTGTCCGCCGTTATGCAGAGGGAAAGAGAGAGAGAGAGAGAGAGGCGCGCATCGATATACGAACGAGAAGATTATTTTGTAATTGCGTTTTCGGCCTGTAATTGAAATCATATCCTTTAGTCGCGATTTCCCAAACATTCCGCGCAGTTTACAATTTGCTGGGGGTAATTCGTGCATTAATAGCTCCCCGACGATTGTGTGTTTATCAATTTTCTTTGAGTTACATTTTCAGCGAGGGAAGGGGGAGGGGGAGTAGGGGTGGATATATATTGGCTTAGGCTACCGAATTCCTGCCCGAGCAAACACGGATTTGAAAGTTTGATGCGCAGCCCCTGGAACATCAAAGCCAGCTCCCTACGGTCTTGTCGATGTTTTATTTAGCGCAGTAAAACAGACGGATTATAAAATCCATTTCGCGAAAAATAAAGCGGAAAATAGTGGAGGAAGCCCGAAACAAATGGCCCTGGCTGGCAGACAGTTCGCCCGAAAGCGTTATTTACGCGGCGCGTTTACTGCTTTTACATTGGCGCATTTTCGGCGGCGGCAGCGGCGGCGGCTATGAAATTTAAAATCCGCGTATCGGCCGCCCCCGCCGGGCAGAGAGAGAGAGAGAGAAAAAAAAAACCAGCAAAATGCAAAATCGACGGCGGCGATGAAGCGTCCGACCCCCTTTCCCGTTTGCGCGAGTTGTCATAAATGCCGTTTTCCAGCTGGTTCGCTTGTAAGCGCATTTAAAGCGATGGCTCGGCCCGATTTGACAGTCTGTCCGTCGGGCTTCCGAAGCGTAAGCAAATGGTTTTGGCGCTTTTTCGAAAAGCTTTTTCTGCTCGATGAAAAGGGGGCCGAGGTCGGCGGGACGAGGCGAACGCGTCGGGATAATTACGGGATATATGAACTTTACTTTGAGTGGCCGTTTGCATTTGTACACGCGCGATGTAAATGGCTTAATGGCGTGTTTTGGCGTTTTGAAAGCACTCTGATTGTTTTCGCAAACAGATTCTACTTTAAATTACTCCCGGCCACTCTGTATTCTACTCTCGACTTGGAATCTGAAAATTTTGCCGCCATTTGTCTTCTTTATCATCCGATTATTAAACTGTAAATTACACCACGTCTCGTCTTCACTCCACTGTTACTCAAACAAGTTTCTTAATTTGCTCGTTCGTATTATGTAAATTTGAAAAAGGAACTTTGCGCAACACACCCGGCAAACTTTTCTCAATAAAAAAAGATATATATGAATAACGACAGCTTTCGGTAATCCCGGTAATCCCGAGCTCTCCCTAAATCTTTAAAACAGATAGAATATCCCATTAGGAGTTTATCGAGTCGGCCGCGTCTCTTAGCGATCGTCGATCCGAATAAACGATGTATCCCGGCGACGGGTGCAAAAGGAAAGCGTATAGAACAAGCTATTAAAGCAAGGCCCGCCGCTTGGGGAATCGACGCGGCGGCGGTGAGTTTTCATTCTCGCCTGCTTAAATTTATGCACCCTTAAAAGACTCGCTGAGCAAGAGAAAAAGAAAAGAAAAGAAAAAAAAAAGTCGGCCGCTTTGATTCATCGCCGGGCCCTGAATCAAGTCCGCGCGGCCGACTGGCGCGCCGAGGAACTCCGCCATCGGTCTTGCGCCAATCTAAATGCGATTCCGCGACGTGGCCCGTTATTGAATGTCCCCTTTCTCGAAAACGGGCCGCGATCCGGAGTTTCGGAGATCCGAAGCCGGAGGTACGAACGCAAATGGCGACAGCAATAAAATCTTCCTTGTCGGAGGAGATTCCGGGCGTTCCTTCGTCAGGCGATCGGACGTCCGGAAAATACGTGCTCGAAGGGAGAAGGCGCGGAGGGGGGAGAGGAGGTCGCGCGCATCAAAATCTCGGCGCTTTTCACTTAGCTCTCTTACTTTAATACTCTTCAATGTCTTCTTTTGCCGTTCGGGCAAGAGAGCTTTTACTGCCCGTAATGCTTGTCGGCCGAATAACCTGATGCGACTTAAGTTATTAGGATATTGGAAAAGGAGGAAATTCGCTAAATAAATTAATTATCGACGAGTGCAGTGAAAAAAAAAAAACTTTTATAATATATTATTTCATAGAATCTTTTATCGTAGAATCTTTTATAATATTAAAATAAAAATTAATGCAATTATGTAACAAATTGGGTTGTTTTTGGGAAAATAAAACGTTTCACGTTTCCGAAATTGTAATTTTATTGTTTTATTTAGTACACCAATCCTGTCGATGTCGAGTTTTAAAATACCTTTCACACGCTGCTTGGTTATTATTTTTTTAAATTCTATTTGCAGCATTTGATTACACTAAATATTATCAATGCAGTTACCGTAAAAGTTTCGTCATTGCATTAAACAAACAATTTTATATCATAAAGCGCTCACTTTTTGTTAATTTTATGCTCCACTTAAACATCTAGGCCAAAGGAAGTTTAAAATTCAAGGATTCTCGGCGAAGCCAACAGATAAAATCTTCCGCTAAAAGAAAAGCATCTCCTTAAAAAAAAAAAAAGGAAAAAAAAACGCATCCAATAAATAATTAGATTAAACTTTACAGCGGGCGCCACTTTGCATAATAAATTTCGGGTCTCGCAAAAGCCCCCCATCCCCGGGCGGTCCTCTTCCACATTCGCAGTCGGCTCGTAATCTACAATTATTCTCGCAAAATGTACGCCGCGTTATCAGAAAAATAATTCACGCGCGAAATCGTTAAAGCAGATCGCGCCGAAGCTCGCGCCGAAGCCAGCGCGGGGACTATATCGCGTAATATAAACCCTTTCCTCCCCGTTCCCCATCCAGACTTTCTAGGTGCGACGGCGGCGTCGGGCGCGATCCTCGAGTAAATTCGAGCTCTTTTTACGTATTCTCGGAGCTCGCCTGGCGCATGTTCACAAGGAGCGAGAGAGGGTATAAGGGAGGAAATCTTGCGCGCCGCGCGACGTAGCTCGGGTACGCGAGAGAGCGCGCGACGGTTTTTCCCTTTCTGCCTGCGGTTTCCGATAATTTAGAAAACACTGCGGGATGCAGAGAGGGAAATTTTCCCGGGCTCGTTTTCGACGCCGTCTCTTTCTCTCTTTCTCTCTCTCTCTCTGTCGGGGTGTTTGTATTGAATTAGTGCCGCGCGCACTTTGCGCGCACGCACGCGACGACGGGCGGGAATTCCATTAACGTCAAACGGAGAAACGAAAGTTTTAAAGAGCACCGGGCTTTTACGATCTTTTCCCCGTTGGCGTGCGAGAGACTCGCTCTTGATAGATCTTTTATTCGGAAAGTTTCGGGGTTCTATTATTACGTTTTAAACAATGAGGTGATATTTTGCAGCTTAAATTTTATCCCCGCGCGCCGCGCCGTTTCTTCCCTTGCATATCTAATTTTCGAGGCCGGTGTAAATTTTAACGAGCAGCAAGCCAGAGAGAAATAAAGGAAAAACAACAAATTTTTAGTTGCATTCTACCGCCTTAGTATATATAAAAAAAAAGAAAGAAAAAAAAAGAAGCGCAGGCCCGTTTTTTTTTCGTCTTTTAACGACCGTACAGCCGTAGTTTCTTTTTACGGGCACTCGAGGTAAATGCGAACGTGGAAATGCGCTTCCTCACCTTATTATACCCGGCTGAAGTTCGAGCATTTGCTCTCGGGGTGCCCGCCGCCGGCTGCTGCCGTTGCCGCCTCTGCCTTGCGGTGCGGGAAAAACTTGTTTCAAGAAAGCTCTCGGGCGGCGACCGCGACCGACGGGGGCAGTAAGAGTTAAACAGTCGTTTTTACAAGAGCCGAGCGGTCACCTCGGCAAACAGCCGACGTGCTCAATTTTACTTCCCCGAGGCTGCGGTGATTCTTTCGCGAAGTTAACGGGCGGAGAGCGTCCTTTGGCGCGGCCGGTGTATATATAGCAACTTTTTCGGCGGCTTTTCTTATTAATGTTTATTGCGCGCTCCTTTCTTAAATAATGTCCCTCGGCGCTTTCCTTTTCTCGGCTCTAATTTAAAGTTTAAGGCGGGGGGCTTTTATCCGCGTATGAATTTTATTTCGAATATTCAACGAGATAGTTCAGAAATAACGAGAGCGCTTAGTTTGGTATGTAAATGCGAGATAGGAAAGATTTAATTATAAATGTAATAAAATTTACCGCGTGCAATGCGGTACCTTACCTTTTCCTCCTATGCATTATATCTGCTTTAAAACTGCAAAGTTTTCACAATGTTCTGCGTTAAATTATAATTTTCTTAAAAAATCAAATTTCAACTACAAAGTGCGATTAATGAATAGCGGCCGGCTGCCTCTTCGCCTTTAACGGTCTTTAAATCAATTCTTTCGCTTTAATGAAAAATTTATTAAGCTCGATCCTTGGTAATTAAAGTCTGGAGAATCAAGAGAAATTGAAATACGGGCCGTTTCACTGGGCGCGCGGCAGCTGCCAGCGAAAAAATTATGATTCAATTGTGAAAGTGAAGTAAAATTTTTACGTCTACGGCCAGTTTTGATGGATATCGTAAATGGTTCGGCGCCATTAACCGTCCGGTACAGCGTCCAAGCACCGATCCGGACTCCTCGATTTTGGGCTATAAGTATTATCGGACCATTCTTCGGAATTTAAAGGCCTCCCGTCGTCATTCGTTTGAGAAATATTTTGTACAATTAAACCCATTTTCATAAAAATAATATTCGAGAATTTTTAAACATTTTTAAGCGGAGACCGAGTCTTTGTTCCCCACTTAGAGAATTGAAAAAGAAAAGCATGCATTTTACACGCGAAAGTGTGAAAAATATGCGAGTGGCGTTCCGCGACCTCGCGCGGAGCCAGCATCATTTACGTATTTATTGGAGCAAAAAGTAATTGCTTTAGTTTTGCTGGGCTTTGAGTTGGCGTGGCAGGTAAACCCAGTTTGACCCGACAGCGAGTTGCGCGGCCGCAGCTTTGGTCAAGGTCACAAAATTCTAGATTCCCCAGTTCAGAGAGAGGGAGGGGCGGGAGGAGGGGGAGGGGGCCAAGTACTGGACGCACGTCACACGTGACATTGAAATCCGCTGGAAATGCACCGAGTTTTAGTGCAATTTAAATTATACGAAGTAATTCGCGCACGGGAATTTCTTGGAAAAGCCCGAATGCATTTCGAGCCCGCCGCTTAATGGGGTCGACTGTATAAGTTTCCGGGGCCGCGGCTCTCGGGCTAAATTAATCGAAATAAAATATTTGAGCTTGATGTGGGATCGATTTTTTCGGCGGGCGGAACGAGGGGGCGAACGTTCAATTTAGCACGGATCGCGCCGGACCATTTCAGAGGCTTTCTTTCGAGGGGGGGGGGGGGGGGGCAAAAGGAAAGAGCAAAAGGCACTTCGTTCTCGTTTCTCTCATTCGGTCTGCTTTTATTCGCGCGGCGGCGGCGGCGGCGCATGTCGATAAGAACACGGGGAAACGCGAGCGAGGCGCGCGCGATCCACTTCCATTTATTAACCGGCTTTTCCAATATCAGGCCAATTAATTTATTGCCGCGCTGCCGTTAATGCCTCCCCGAGAGGGCGAGAGAACGCAATCTCGGCCCTCTCCCGAAGGCTCGGAAGAAGCAGTTTGGCTCCTCTGCGAAAAGTAAAAGGACGATTATCAAGGCGGCGGGCGAAAGATAGAAATTAGAATGGGGTTATACGAGAGCGGGCAAATAGTCGGAATAAAAGAACGAGCGGAGAAACAGAGAAGGAAATTAGGCGAGCTCGAGAACAAAGCCAAGGATAATGCGGAGACATGAATGGAAAAATGTAAAGGTAAGCGCGCCTGCCGGAGGAGGAAAAAAAAGCTTCCCTCCCCCCTCCCGCCTCTCTCTCTCTCTCTCTCTCTTTCACGTCTTTCCTTTTCATTTTTATACCGTAAATGAATTTATCGGACAAGCACCGGGTTTTCCGAGCGTGTAAAGTTCTATTAGAGAGAGAGAGAGAGAGAGCGAAATTGAAAAAAGGTACACGCCAGAGGCGAAGGAATAAAAGCAGAGAGAGCATCGAAGAGGATTTTGATAGAAAAATAATTGATGAACTGGCGCGCGGAAAGGAGAAAAAACAACAACGTCCGCCGCGGCGACGTGCAGACGCCAACAAAACTATACGGCCGCACTACTAATGAAAAGGGGGAGTGATTGCGGGGGACAAAACAATATTGAAAAATCAATTATGCCGTTCCGGAACGCGAACTTATTGTCGAATTGCAAAATGATTAATCCTAATTGATTGCCTCGTCGCGCGATGCAAAAGCGCGCTTCCGTTCTCCGCTTCGTACGGTTAATGAGTTTATCAATTCTCGCGTAGCGCGAAATAAGAGACAACGGAGTCCCGCCGTCGGGCGAGGCATGATTCGGCTGATTGGCCGGTGTAAGAAAAATAAGCGTCGGACGTAAAGAGACGAGAAAGAGGAGGAGGCAGGCAGCTGGAGAGAAAAATACAAGCGGAACCGAGGCTCTTCGCTCTCGCGACTTGGCACATCCTCGCTCTCTCTGTACGTTTCGAGCAAAAACACCGCTCGCTCCTGTCCATTTGGTCGATCTTGCGAAATCGCTCGGTGGAACCGATAAAACAGGGTTCGGAGGTGGAAAGAGCCGTCTCTTTTTCTCCCCCGCCAGCCGCGAAACGGGGGAAAGAGAGACACGAGGGAGGGTCAATAGTCCGAGAAAGACGTTGACGGGCGCCGAAAAAAAGAAAAAAAAAAAATATCGGCTAAGTGCCCGGACGCCGTTGGACGAGCGCCTAGTTTGCCGTTCCGCTTTTATTTACCTATCTATAATCGAACGCTTGTGAATTCGGCCCCGCGGCGATATCCAATTAGAGTATAACGCGTGCGGTCTTTGATCTTGAACGAAGGTGTTTCAGTCGATTGTAAATGAGTTTCGAGTATCAATTTTGAGTTCGATTAACCGCGCGAATTGTATCGGTTAAATTAAGCGAAAATGAATTTTGTAAAAGAAGCGATTCACATCGGATATACCTTAAAGTATTCTATACCTTTCCAGCATTTCGCGATGTTAATGCTCGCCCGTAAATTTTCCGCATTCGCCTCAAAAATAAAAAGGTACGATCGTACCTTTTTACTTCGCGTAAACATTATAGTAAAAATGATAAGAAGTTTAGGAAGGAAGGGACGTAAACCTAAAACTCGGCGTAAAATTTATCATTCGCGCGCTTACATATTTACGCCGCCGTATCACCGCGATGTTCCGCAATTCCGAAAAAAAAAAAGGAAGGCGCGAAGCGGGAGGAATATCGCCACTTGCGACGACAAAAACCCCCATTGAGAAGACACTCGCGAATTTACGAAAGAACGCGCAGCAGCGGCTTCCCGCTTTCGGGGGGAAGGAAGCCCCACTCGAGAGTCGAGCACGGCAAAGTGCGCGTAATTAACGGCGCGCGCCGTAACGAGAGGCTGGAATGGCCAGAATGGAGGGGAGCCCGAATTCCTCGTGTACATTTGCGCTATTGAATATTGCTTCGGGGTAGACTTTGTCGGGCAGTAAGGCGGAGTTCATTGCCGGTTGTTTTCTCAGGGGCTTGTTTGCGATTTTGTCCCCGTTTTCAATGTTTATTCTTTCTCCGTTTGCTTGGATCGCAGTGATGGTTTGGATTTTTTTATTTTTATTCGGGCATCGGTGATAATTTTTTATCGCAAAATTTAAAGTATAAAATGATGACTGCTAGATATTGAACGTGCCTCCGCTGGGAAATAGGGCTGAACTAATGAGATGTCGAGTAAATCGTTGAAATTTCACGAGTCCCGGCTAAACTCCAGTAGCTCTCACTTTTGAATATTTCAGCAATTACTCGTGACAAGAGTACTTAATTTAGGCCTTCGGAAGTACCAGGCATTTCTCCGAATTGACGATTGGATTTCCCCGATCGATAAAATTTTTTTTTTGATTCAATAATTCACTGCTTACTTCTCCGCAAGCCCGGCTTTCCTTACAACTGTAAAACTGTTAATTAATTCGAATTTAAGAATTCCCCTGTTAAAATAGCCCTTAAAAGGCTAATTAAACGGGCCTGAAATCGATGCAAATGAAAGCCTCTCCCTCCCGCCAGGGCGCGAGCTCTCAATTTAAAAGCGCGTAATAACTCATTATGATAATGCGTACGGGGGGGGCAGCAGCCTCGCAATCAGCCCGGGCAGGCAGACGTTGGCAATCTACCCGAATTAGTAATCTTCGGGGTCGCTTCAGGCTCGCACAATTGTCGCACGCGGCCGAATCCCGTGATTTCGGCGCGGCTAGGCCGGCCGGGGCAGTGAATTTGCCCGAGCGCTTTAGAATTTCCGCGCGGCTATTCGGACTTAATTGATTTATCCGAGATGCAGGAATTAACCAGACGTATACGCGTTCGATTAGCGGCAGCTGCGCCGAGATATACATACTTCATGCGGGGGCGGCCCCGCTGAATTTCGACGGGTATATCGCGAGGAGAGAGAGAGAGAGAGGGAGAGCGACGTCCTCGGTAACTGCCTCGTAATTGCGGGGAATCGAGGATCCGCCCTCCTCTCCACCTCCACCCCGGACGAAAATTACCCTCTTGTCTCTCTCCCTCTCTCCGTTCTTTCGAGGCGCAGCTCTTTTTCCTGCGGGTTTTCGTAATTGTCGGCCGCCGCGTTCTGTCGCAATTTGCGTAATTGCGAACGGGATCATTGACATTTTCGCTCGTTGCGGGTCCACGAAATAGAAATTCCGAAGATTCGGCTTTTGAGAGGAGCTCGGCAGGGGGGGGGGGAGGAGGAGGGGATTACTCGCCGAGATGGAGGGGGCTTTTTTGCCTAATTGTTATCTTTATTGCTTATGTTCCGGTGGATGGAAGTTGATGAGCCGGAGATGGAGTTCAGTGTATTTGGGGCACGATAATTCGGCCTTTTAATTCCGCGCTTTTATCGAGCCACGTTTTCTGCATATTTACTCTAACGCCTGTATTGTTACCGTTATTAATTTTTAATAAAGAATTCGAGCTTTTAAGCATGAAATGCAATTGGAAGGTTAACTGAATACAATTAAACCTTGTCGATAAAATATGCTTTTAAATAAATATTGCAGGATTACTTTGTAATACTGGTTTAAATAAAATAAAACTAAAAATAAATATAAATATTTTTATTACTTTCAAGCGATAGGTGCAGTATATACATTAGACCAAATCAACCTTTGTTTAATTCGAATAAAAAGTCAAGTTTTCCGGTGCCGCGGCATTTCGCGCGAACAGCAGCTATCAACTTTCGCGCGCGGCTCCGGGTGGCCAGAGCAAATCTTTCCCGACGAAATCGAATTTCTCGTTTTCGTCCTGTCAATTCCAGCACGGCTCCCGCGCTTTCCCGCGAAAAAATGCACGAGCTGAAAGCCCCCGGTCCTACGGCAATTAGCAATTCAATTTCGGCGCATAAAGAATATTTAATAAGGTCCAGGGGAGAGACAGAGGGAGAGAGTGAAGAGAGGGAGAGAGAGAGAGCTTTAAAGCGGCCGGCGTTAAATCCATGCATCACGCGAGTTTTCCCGCCTTGCTTTATGCAAATGCGAGCTCTCCGGGGCGAATGAACTCTTGTTGCGAAACGAGGATACAAATGAGACTGGAAATCCTCTCACGGTTCTTGCCCTCTCCGCGCGCGCGTTATATTGTTTTTGCGCGCGGGGCTGCTTGTCTCTCTCTCTCTCTCTCTCTCTCTCGCGCTAAAATAAAGAGCCAAAGCTGAAAGTGGCAGTGGCGCTTCCGGCGCCGCCGCCGACGACGACGCTGAAAAATAAATTCTCCTTTGCCAGCCTCGCGCTCGGCTGCGGGCGTCTCGAGCTCGGAGTGTTTCTCTCACTCTCTCTCTCTCCCTTTTTTTTTGTATACAACGCGAGCCTTTCGTCACTCGAACGCACAGCTCAAAGAGGAGATCGCGAGGCGGTAATGCGAGAGCGCGATGCCTCGACCGACGAAAGAGCAACGCTCGACTCGGCGCTTACAAACGAGCCGCTCGGACGCGCGGTGCGCGGATCGTTCCCTTCCGACAATGGGAATTATTTGCGTTTGACGAAGTGCGGGAAAGCCGACCCTTTCAATTAGGCGGAATGAGTTTCAGAAAGAGGGGCGGCTGGAGGGAGGGAAATGTTTGCGGAGGGATGAAACGAAGTATGATGAGGCTAATTGATAAGGAGCTGAGTTTTATGGAGGACAGACGCATTCCCGACAGCGTTGACACTCGCGCTGGATCGGTTTTCTTGCTTGCGAGTCGTCGGTTTGCTCTCGAGAACGAGCGCAATCAAACGTACGTGTACATAATACGTGCTCGAGAATTATTTGTCGAGCTGTTGACAGCGCTGTCGAAGAATTTGCGACTCTTTGCGCGTTCACGCTGAAAATCAATTCAAGGTCGCGTTCCATCAGTCAAAAATAGCTGTCCGCTGCAGAGCGAACGATTTCAGTCGAGTTTGAAAAAAAAAAAAAAACAATTTCTTTTAAAGCGAGCTTAAATTAAATTTTTATTAAAGAAACTGAAAATCGTAAATACTTTAAAGTTAAGTAACAATTTTATAATATTGACAAGCGTAGCTTCCCGTCTCAATAAGGAGAATTTACGAAAAGCTCGCGGGAGTTTCCGAAAAAATACGTTAAAAAAAAATTAGTTAACCCAAGGCGGAACCTCGCCGACTTTGATTCACTACTAATTAGTCTTACCTAAGCAACGCTAAAGCAGGGTCGTAAATTCACCACAAAAGTCCCGCAAGTTCTCCAAGTACCCCAAGATTTAGGAGCCCCGCTACCCCATGGGTACAGCGCCGCGGCTTTAGGAGCGCACTTTATTCTGCTTTCCGGTGCGTCTGCGCATTAAACTTTAGCCAAGATTCAAATTGCGGCGCACGTATCGCCTGAGCTGCACGACGACGCTACTTCCCTCCCCCCCACCCTTCCCCAGACAAGTCATCGCCATAATCAGGGAGAGGCCTCCCGTGCTGCTTTTTAAGCGCAGTGACGCACTGCAGGCGACCCAGGCAAGTGGAACAAGTCCGCCTGCAGTCAGACGGACGGATGACCCGACGTTCATTTGCAGCGGGGAGCAGCCGAGTATTCCCCGCACGTAGCGGACCGAAGTTATAGCGGCCGGAATGGAATTTGTCCGCCGCGAAAAGTAAGGTCAAGACGGACAATTGAACGTCGCGCGTCGCTTTGTTGCCATCTTCGGTGCCGCGATGTTTACGTTGCTTCGAGGAGAAGTATTATGTGTCTGCCTCGGTTGGCGAAGGAGGGGCGTGATTTATTTAACGAAACGAGAAAGTCGCCGCGACGTTGAGGGGATGACAAATGAGGAGCGTCAATCAAAACGAGTCGAGCGAGCGGACACGAAATTATTGCGACGAAAACGTATATGTATATACGCGACAGGTTTTACTTTTGTATACGCGATAACCCTTTATTTTCGGCAAGTCGAATAGGAAAGCATATATATATATATATAACTTTTGTCCGAAAATTCATTACAGGAATTGAGTGCTCTGCGATGATACGCTTTAATGAGAAATTAATTAGCGGGGCATTAATATGAAACGCAGCTGCGCTGACGTGTGCACCGATACCGCAAACAATTTCGCTGAATTGTCTGAACTATTAAAGGATCACCCCCTCCCCCCGCCCCCCCCCCCCGGTCGCTAATCCGGAATTTCGATCAAATTCCCAAAAGCACTGTCATCGCCGCGGTCTCGCCTATTAAACTTTATCCACAGCCGTGCACGCATCATATAATTAGAAACTTTTCATAAAACATAATCATAAGCGCATTCGCGGCGCCTCCCGCGGAGCCTAATGAAATTTTCGAACTCCCTCGAAATCCACGCATCCTCGGCGCTCTCGGATCTCCTGGAAATCGTTGCGAGAGAGAGAGAGGCGGAGAGGGGGTAAAAAAGGAGCAAAGCCGATTGATTGGACGAAATAACGAGGAGACGATTCTAAAGTACGATTTAACGACTCGATGACAGACGCCGCGCGGGGGGGGGGGGGGGTGAGGTTTGGAAAGGCTCTCGATGCAGCAGATTGCACTCAAACCGGGATAAGCGCCCCTTGACCTCCTGCTTCGCAGTCTATGATCACTTGCGGGAGTCGAAGTACCGCTTAACGTTTACCGTTTTCCTTCGCCAAACGCTTCCACCTCCCTCTCTCTCTCTCCCCCTTACCTAAACTACTATCTGCCCGGTGAGCGCGAAGCTTTCTGGCTCCTTCGCCTCGCCTCTATATAGCGGGCGCACTCGAGATAGCGTACGGAATGGCGCGGCGCGGGCCGGGGGGGGGGGGGGGGGGGGGGGGGGGGGGGGGGGGGCGGGGGGGG
>JAWWML010013780.1:0-25343 GCA_035047165.1 Ormyrus rosae | reverse complement strand
TTTACAAGGTAAAACTTATCGTGTTATATTAGGATATATTTGATATTACGACAATAACTTTCTTACCTATTTACTAGGCAATGTAGATTAGAAAGAAAATTATGAGCCTATTTAATAGCAAAATCGTGTGAAAAAAAGCGTTTCATCGCGACCTATTAAATAGCTACGGGACTTATCTATTAACTATTTTTCTGGCCATTTTCAATGCTGGAAATTCTACCAGGGTGAACGTAAAAGAAAATTAACAATGATTCAGTGAATCGTCTCGCTATCAATTGGAATAAAATAATGTTCGTCTTTTGTGTTAATTAACTCCCTGAAACCTAATTAAATTTTGTCATTCCGCAAAAATGCCTAAACAACCCGGCCGAAAATGCTAATCAAACAGCTGGCGAAAGATGAAAGCCAAAAGCAGCAGGCGCACATTCTTCTAAAACGTGAGCACGAACAATGAATTCATTGTCGTTTCCACGGCGCGGCGTCTCTTATCGAAGTCAAACACGGCGGCGAGAGAGAGAGCTCGTCGGCGTCTCCTCTCGCTCTCCGGCGCTAAATTCTCCCAAGGCGAGTAGCTCGCGGCGCGCAGAGAGAGAGAGAGAGAGAGAGAGAAGACTCGCCTCAGACTCTCTCGCCGGGCTGATGAAAGGAAAGCGCGCGAGCGCGATTAGTTCGAAAGCGGGAGGGAAAGAGAGATATGTATATATATACCATATCTGCGGCGCGCGGTGCGCATAAGCAAATTCTATTGTCCTCCGTCGCCTCTCTCTTTCTCTCTCTCTCTCTCTCTCTCTCTCTCCCCGCGGGGCGCATTAACTAGGCGCTATTATAGCTGCCGCTACTCCTTTCCTTTCCCCGCTCGCGCGCGAGCCGTGTAATGGCCCTCGAGAAACTGCCGGGCTCGCGAGAGAGCGGCGTAAAAACTCGCGGAGCGATCGGGCGGAGCCGCCCGAAAGTGAGAGAGAGAGAGAGAGATGCATTCGTCGCTCTCGCGGATTTACGAGCGGCCGCAACGTTTCACGATCGCTTTTGTGTGAAACTGGCCAACTTTTACAGCTCGCCAAGGAGCGCAGCGAGAGAGAGGCGCAGGGATTCGCGCGTGCGTCTTCCGACAGCGACGGTTGATCTATCATTTCGGCGTTCTTCTCGGTTTTTCGAGGTCGCGGAAAATCGCGCTACCGGCTGTTGAATTGCACGAGGGAGTTTTTGTATCGCGACGATTTGCGATGAGTGATGATGGTTACCGGGGGGTGGGGGGAGTAATAAAATTTGAGGGAGCACGTATTATGAGCACTAAATGCTCGGTTGAACGATGGGTATGAATAATAACCAGATTTTAAGAGATCTGTACGTCAAGGGTATATAAAGAAAGATACTTTATGAAGCAATCAGGACGTTTAAGATTTTTCGTCGGTTTGCTTTTTAATGCGGAATCAGAGAGACACGTGGTGACGCCGAGGTAATATTTTAATACTATGCTGCAAATCATTAACGTAATACAAATGCAGTTTGAAAGCAGCTTACTTCGCAGCACTTAAATGCTGCCGTGAACCAAATCTATCAATTCGAAGCTATAGTTACTTTAAGCAGTCTAAAAGAAATACTTCGTCACATGGATATTATGTAGAAATGAAAAAATTCGTAATATCAACAGCACCAATCGAAGGTTTCACCAGAGACTGACTAGCGTTTTTCGCGTAAAATGCGCTCCGTTCGTATATAGTTTTCCCTGCTCTTTCTGAGAGTGCTATTATACTTTTACTTCAGAAGGTTTTTTTTTGGTCCAGAATTTGAGTTGAAAGTTTGGAGGATCTTTTCTAACAAAATACAATTTTTTTGTTTAAATATAATGTTTTTATTGTAAAGTATCACTTTTAAGCTATACATATAATACATATAAAATCCCAAAATTTCAAGCTATGAAGAAATGAAAGGTTAATAAAATAAGTTACACGAATTAAGCCGCGTTCTGCCAGCTACGCCTAAGCTCGCTGTTATGAATGTTTTGCTCTATTTCATTGTTTTATACTTAATATTCGTTATCAATAAACAAAAATATCATTAGTTTTTATGCGGAAGCCATGATGCATTAAGTATCAAATCATACTCATTTTTTTGTTCTATCTGCATACAAGTTAGTCGGTAAGACTGCACTTACAAATATACGTTGATAAATGTACATTGAACGAGTATGTCTTTCAACAATCAAACACTATTGTGCATTTTTATTTATTTTTCAATATTATTATGCAAGTAGCCACGTATTTCAATTATAAGGCTTTATAAATGCAGTACTTACATATCTATTATGCATCGTATTTTCCTGCTTCAAATTTGTGTAGGATTTTTTAACTGCCAAAAAATAATAAAGCTAAGATTATTACATTTTACGAATACTTATACAAAACGGACAAATTAATTAATTGAATAAAAGGTCATTGCAGTGCGTTAGTTTCTTAATAAACTTTTTAATTGCCATAAAAAAAACTAACATGCTTAAATTCACATACAGAGTATATAATATACAAAGTAAGTGTAGAGAAATGAGACGTAATTGCAAAATATATTTACATTAATTGTAATAATGTCAACAAGAAATGCGTTACAATGGAGCAATAATTGCAATATTTTTGATTTACAAAAATATTGCAACTTCTAAATGAAAGTTTTATGTAACATTATATACAAATATAATTATTTTAACAATCTTCATTTTCGTTATAGTACAATCTACTAATGATTAACAAAAGGAGCTCCGTCTATTGCACTCTAAATTTCGCGTTTCGCAGTAAACTCACTGCCGGACGTTATCCACGCAGCCCTAAATAATAAACGAAGTACTTAGAAGGCACGCCGCTCCGTAGAACGAAGCAATATTATCGGTTCCCCTGAATTAGCAGTGCAATTTATATTCCCCCGGGCGGGGCAGGGGCAGAAAAAAAAATGGACGAGGGCAATGTATACATACCTACCTGTTCGCCTCGGTGCGAACAGAAGGAGAGACGTTTCGAGCTACCTTGTGACATATGCCAGTCATATTCGAATATCGGCGAGTCACCCCTCGATTTCTGCCCCCTCTGCACGCGAGATAAAAGACAAAACGGGAGAAGGATAATGGAAGAGGACGTTCGATTCTCACGAAGTGCGAGCATTATGCACTCTTAGCGGGATTAGACGTCGGCGTCGGATGCGAGACTTATGAGTACTGTTTTGAAGTTTTGAAGAGAGAACAGAATTCGTATCCGCGAGGATTTTGTTGTTAAAAAATGTTTTGGAAATCGCTCAAGTAAGTTACAAGGCTTTATTAGACTAGATATCTAAAATATACACAGTACCGACGCAAATACAAACCCTATTATTGTTCTTACAATGAAAATCGAATTGATTCGCAGCTTCCACCCAAACGAATCCTACAAATCCTACAAATCTAAATCGCCTCCATTCCTCCGCCAAGTACAGCTCAGAAATCCCGCGCCTCTGCATTCCTCCGTTCTCGTCGTCCGAGTGTGCGATCATCCGCCGCCGCCGCGCGGCGACACACTTCGCGAGAGGAGAGGATTATGTTAATTAAACCGCGAGAGAGCGGCCCGTTAATAATGCGCGGATGCGAATTTCGCGCCGCGACGGAGATCGAGCCCCCCTGATCGCCCTGGAAAAACAGCTCGCTCACGCGACGCGAGAAGCTCTGCGCTCGCGTGCGCCCGTCGCATGCGATCGTTTAATGAGAAGCGGCTGGATTGTCACTGCCGACGCTCGTTGAGCAACCTATATACTCGGCCGCTTGCCTTTCTGAGAGATGAGAAGGGAAGAGAGGACTGTGAGAGGACTGAGACTGAGGCCGTCTGGGGTGTTCTTGGTGGAAATGGCTGGTGGAGATTAAGGATCGATGCGACTGAAGCAGTGTGATGTCAACCTGTTATTACCCTTTAGTACACGGAGAGAAATTGTTTAGAAAAATTACTATACTCGTCAGTAATTCGAGGACAGTCTTTCAATTAGGGTAAAAAATTACTATATTTTATATTAAAATTTACAATACGTTTAGTAATTTTTGTTAAACTTTTAATAAAAATTGTTAAAAATATAACAAAAATTAATATAAAGTATAGTAATTTTCATCCTAACTCAAAGTCTGTCCTCGAATTACTGACGGGTATAGTAATTTTTCTAAAAAATTTCTCTCCCTGTAGTTTGCTGCATCTTTTGTAGAGAGATTTTTGACTCAATTTCGTACGTAAGAATAGATTTTGTAATAAATCAGCATGAATAATAATTCAAACGTAAATCACAAGCGAAAGTCGTCTTTAAATATAGGAATAAGAGCAGCGTAATTAAGATTGACTCTTGTAAATCGACTTATCTTTCTTTTGATCATCACAGTCATTATCTCCTTAAATGCAAAGACGAATGAAGTTTCTTCGACTAATTTAAGTTTGACCTTGCGCTCGCCAAAAGTTATACGAATCCGCTCATTGTAACTCACCGAAACGAGACTAAACTAGATACTCGTCGAGTTTTAGATTAGCAAACGCTCTACTATCTGGTAAATTTAAATCTTTCTTTAAAAAAAAAAAACTTTGAAAAGAGATCTCTTATTTCATACTTATATATATCATTAGCTTCATTAATTTAAAAACGCTAAGCAGCTCCTCGACCATCTTCCGGATGCCCCGTCCTTTACAAACATAAAAAACCCGCTCAAAGGCCAATCTGGAGAAAGCTCCTCGCTCCCCGAGAAAGAAGATCTCTCGGCGAAAAGTCCATCAATTAGCATCGCCATCCAGCTAATTGGGAATAAGAGAGCAGTCCAAGGTTTCCCGCTCGAAAGCAATAACCGCGAGTTTCTCTCGTGCAAACGAAGCGGCACTTTGGGGGGAGGGGGAGAAAAAGCCCCCCTCGGCTGGGTTGTAGCGATAAATAAATACGCGTGTCGCGCCCCCTCCTCCGCCTTCGGCGGCGCGGCGGGCGGTAAAAGATCGCTCCGATTTAGAGAAAAAAAAAAATGGCTCGATGGGACAATGCTCGCCCTTTCTAACGCCCGTAATGGTTAATGTCTTTTTTATTTCCGCTCCGGGGAATGATTATCTCGTTAATTGGGAGTTCCGATGCGGCTGCAGGAAACGCTTAAATATGTCGGAGGCTCATTGTAGCTTTTCCGGGTGAAGTTTTTTTAATTATGAAGTGACCGGTGTATAAGTGGCCGTTGGAGAGAATACGTCTCGAAGCCTGTGAATTAGCCGCGAGGCTATAATGTCGCGGTTTATTGATTTCTTTCCATTTGCGCGCTTATAAATTTTAAACGGCGAATGTTTAAAGAGTATTTAAAAATTAATTCGAAAGATATCCGTTTTAAAGAGACGGCGATGAAAATATACTAGCAAAGAGCGACAGTAGAAAAAAATACTTCTATTTTTCAATTTAGATTCTTATTCGGGAAAAGAAGCCAGGCCGGCATAAATACCGAGAGGACGCGGCATAACGTTAAAGATTTACGGGTGTTTAATAATTAAAAGTCCAGAAAAATCCCTCTCAAGGTTGAGTGCAGCGCGTCAGCGGCGTGATTTACAGCCTTCGCGCCGGTTTAACATTCGTTTTCGAACTTTCAGACTTTTGAATTGCCCAGACGCGCGCGGTGTTAAATTACGCACGCTCGAACACGCCGCTTTCAAGGTATTCAGTATATTTCTGTATTTATTTGCACTGCCGCGCTGCGTTAACCCATTTATGCCCGTTCGCTCGTTTCCGACCCATTACGCCCCGGGGCAATAAAAATAACTTGGGCATTATTCTATTTTCTTCCGAATAAAACTCCAATCTGTTTCGAAATTTTGTTTTTAAATTCGATTGTTCGCGGATGAATGCGAGCGCGATAACTGAGTTTTGGTGGGAAAAAAAGGGAGTATGCGCAGCTAGGTTTTTTTTAAAGAAAATTGTAATAGGCTTTTTTTTTTAAATTTCAGTAAAGATTTATTCAACAAAACAAAGTTCAAAGTTTCTTTCAACTTATTTAAGCTTTTAATTTGAATGCACTGATTTGATTTAAACATATCACCTAAATAACACTGTTCACCTGTAAATTTATATTTATTAAAACCTTACATAATCCAACTGAAATTCTGAAACCATCATACACCGTAATGCCAGGGAAACATTTAAATTTTCTTATATCTAAAATCAAGCGATACTTAGCCCGACGATCATGTCAAAGATAATCGTGACTAACTTTACCGATAGCATCGAGCTCCGAAGAACTTTTCTAAAATTAGGATCGGCCCGACGGAGATAAGGAACATTATGCGGGCGAAAATCGGCGAAGCGGAACATCGGGATCGCCGCCTGAAAGTGGGCCTTTTTCAGAGGGCAGGTGTCCGCCTCGGGGATTATACGACTGGGGCGGCATTTACACGGACGTCGGTTTATCTGACGCCTGACTCGCGGCGCGTGGAAGTGCACAATGCTGCCGAGCGAATATTTCCCGGGGCTGTCTGCTTCGGAAAATGCTCCGCGCCTATAAGGAGGCAGATATGCGAATTTTCTGAATTCGCTTTGCAGACAGGGTTCCATTGGACGATTTGAATTTCGTAGGAGATTCATTATGATTGAGCTTGAAAAGTTTCGCTGAACGTGTAATTTTGCAAATGAGCTTCGGTACCGATTTGCAGTATTAATTATCGCGACACTAATGAGAAAAGCAACAGGGCCGAGAGGACGAATAGCCGTAAAAAATGGCTTTCACTTTATTGCACGTACACTGTACCATTACCCAGTGACCTTCTCCGCTAGCCAATAAAACAAAAGCAGCCCAAGTGCCAGGGTAAATACGAAAAGTCACTCGGCCGCTCGTCATTATTAAGTCGAAGCATCGCCAAAGATATATAGGCGCGCGCGCGCGCTCTTCGCGAATCGGCTCCGGAGAGAGAAACTGCAAGGTGGCTCGACCGAAAAAGAGAGTCGGTTGACAAAGAGGGAGGGAGGGGTGGGTGCGCTGCGCGTTGCTGCGGTTCCGAAGGCCACTCGAGTCGTTCTCCCGCTCGATTTATTTCAGACACCTCGCACATCGCAGCGCCGCGCGCGCGAGTCGCCGCCGCGCCGAGGTGGTCGACGCGCGCGGCAGAAAATATCGCCCTGTAAATGACAAAGGTTAATGCGGTTTTACAACGAAACTTTAAAAACTTTCCTCGCGCGAGGGAAGTCGTCGTAATTCATATGTGTGCGCGCAAGCGCAGCCGAGCGGAGCCCCGAGGATGATTGGAGGAGGGGAACCGCAGGGAACTCGTTAACTTTTCGAACATTGTTTTTTGCATATTTTAGCCGGGGGATTTTTAGTGACCGGCGGCAAGTTTTATTGACGTTAAATTTACAATTTATTTCGAATTGTTTGCGTTTTCGTGATGGTTTGTCGAGAGCGTGGCGAGCGAAAAATTATACTTCGTCGTCCGAGCAAATAGACGCCTCCACGTTGATACCATTTACTTTCTTATTAAAATTGTCGCTATTGATTTCATTGATGATTCCAACACCGATTTGTGTATCAATATTATTAAAAGTGAGACAGTTTATTTTAATTATTCTATTTTCCTATTCTAAATCCTAGCAAAAATAAGTTTTTCACAATTATAACGATCGAATCACGAAACACTTATCACCATTCGCATCAACCAGACGCGCATCCGATCCGAAAGAAACGAACTCGGGGCTTCATTTTCTCCGCTCCTCCTTAGACAATTCGCCTCGAAATATACAACCGCGATGAGTCGTCCGCGGCCTAAGTTATCCCTACTCATTTAGCCCGGCACATATATAGGCAAGTCCGCAGAAGTATAAATATGTGCGTGACCCCGAGAGTCGAGATCTTCCAGCCAGCGAGCGAGCGCTCGTTTAGGGGGTGTGGCCAAAACTTACACCGATAAACCAACACGGCCGCGGCGGCTCCGTGCGTGTTATTCGCGCGTCTTCCTTATGTACCTTCGGCCTCCTTCGGCTGACTTTCGTTATTATCGTCCGCGGACGAAGGATCGGCGGCGATAACCGACGGATGTTTGGAAGCCTCGAAAGTGGATTATCGTCGCGGCTGCGTTTCCGCGGAAGCGGGGTGAGCGAAGGTTGGCCTTCGCGCGGGATTTGTTGCCGCGGGGACAATTGTCATTTAAATGTATACGTCTTTTGTGGATTCTGTTTGTGCTTCGGGACGTCGCATTTGGCTTGCAGTTCTTGTGTTTACTTCAAGGTAGCGCTTGCACGATGTATTCCGACCCGGATGTTGTTTGCGGAAAACGTATGTTCCGTTTCTGGAGGTTGTTTAGATTATCATCTTGCAAGAATAATAATCAATTGGATATTAGAATAAGTAGAAATTTTTGCAATTGCCGCACGTTTGTGAAAGTACTCGTTATGGAGATAATTACTAATCTCTATCTTTAAAAGTTATTCATCTTATACCCAAAAGTGCCTGCGCAAGCAAATTATGTCTTTTAATGTATACTATGAATCATCCAAAGTGAAATAAATTAGAAAACAAACTCCCAAATGATAAAGTTTAGTCACATCACCGAAACTTCGTCACCATTCGTCAACCGAAGCCATCTCTCCGCCTAATAGCAGCCGCATCTTCGTCATTGTCGCCGCGGCTCTCTTTTTCCGCAACGTCTCTCTCTCTCTCTCTTGCAGTCGTGTGTAATTTATCCAAGTAGGTGCGCCTCGGCGAGGAGAAGCAGGGGAGGAGGGGGGGGGGAGGGTAGGCCGAGGAGATTCCCCGACTTTCAAAAGAGGGAATATATTATGTTCTGGCAGTCGGCCAGGGAAATCGTTCCACGGCCGACCGAGCGCCTGTTCCGGTATGCAACCGTGTGCCCCCCCCCTCCCACCCCTCCGAAATATCACTCCGTTCACGTGCATTCAGGGAATACGCCGAGAGCTGCAGCAGTCCTCCGGCAAGACGGAGGAGGAGGAGGAACTCGCTCGATTCGCCGGAAGTCTTTGTGGATTCCGAGGAGTCGCCGTTTGCTTTCTTCGTGGGAATATGGGCTAGCTTTGTTATTAGTCGCTGATTGCCGAAGGACGCCGCCGTTTTTTTTTCTCGTTTCGCCGTGTTATCCTGTATTCCGGCGTATTTACTGGGAAGAGGAGAATTTACGTCTTGGCCGATTTCCAAAGCGTCGAGATATGCATCGTTTAAATACTTGGATGGATAATTTCGGCGTGATTGGTTACTTGGCAAGGCGCGCAGCTCGTATCAGAAAATCAGGAGGAGGTTCGTTTTTAGATTGTTGAAAATCAAACGTTCGCCGTCAAGTTCAACGAGGTAAATATCAGTTCAGTAGTTGGGCGGCGAAAAAATCATAATTAGAATTGAAAAATGTTGGAACTTTGGATTTTCTAATGTGAAATCGAAATTAAAAGATTATATTAAAAACTGGTGACACCTTCCATTCGAATGTAATAATTGCAGTAGTTGGATCGTTTAAACTAAATGAAATTTTGCGCATCCAATTACCGCGTTCAAGTACTCTAGGCTAATGAAACTGTCGGTCCGAGACTGTGATATTTGATGATTTAGCTTAATTTCGATTTTCTTTTTCATTCAAGTATTTCTTACGCATAAAAATCATTATACAATTATGGATACAAATATGGTTTAGGCTTATTTTCACTAATCTCTGAAACTATCAACCAATTTCCAGTGGTTCCTACAATCCTTTCGCATACAACACCGGTACACAGAAGATAAACACCAGCATCGCTCGCAGATTCGCCGAGAGGCCAGACGGAAAAGGCAGAGGAGCCGCGGATAATTGCGGAAAGTGAAGTTCCGACTGTCCGAATCGATGATAAAGAACCGGACGGCGGCGCACGTGGGGGGTGTCCCGGTCTCGTTCAAACGCTCTGTCGTCGCTTGCACCGAGGAGACGGGAAGCCATCAGACCGACGAATGAGCTGGAGGAGAGTTTATCTTTATCTTATCCGGCGCGCCGGACAACTAGCGGCTGTAAGCCCGCGGGGCCGCGCCTACCGGCGTGGGTTGCTTTCATTGCCCCCGACGCCTGGACGCGCGCCGACTTTCTCGGTCTTCTGGATCGGCCCGATTGCCCAGTCGTAGCAATTCGGTCGGGCACAGAGCGAGAGCCGCGCGGGAGGCGCGCGATTAGGTCTTCTCGCTTTCGAGGTAGTTTTGGGAAGCGGGATGTTTGACGTTTAGGCTGATTTTTAAAGTCTTCAGGACCACTAGTAGATCTTCGTTAAGAGGAAAATTATTTTTTTGGTAAAATCATGTTAATTTAGGATAAAAAATAATATCTGAAAAGTTAATGTCGATTTCACACATTTCTATTGGTGTGAAAATGCTGAAAATGAAAAAATAAAAAAATAATAAGAAAATCGTGAAAATGCTCGTAAATAATCTTTTATTAACATTTTGACTTATTAACATTTTGACAAAAATCTGTTTTGTACATCTTTGTGAAAGCTACGATTACGATTAAATACACCAAGAAATGACAACGACCAATTTTTTCAGATAAAAATTGTCGCCGTACCTTCAATACGCATTCGCAATCCAAGTTAACAATAACAATTTAAACTCAATCACCCATAGAAGTTTTCAAACAAATTCCAAGTGATTCTTTCATTAATCAGAGTCAGGAACCGATTTCGAAACGGTGTCTTCATATGAGGACATTATCTTGAAGAACTTAAGTGTAACGCTTTTTTTGAGTAAAAAAGATTTTGCATTCGCTTAAAAAACTAAAAGAATGTTTTAATTTTACTAAAGTTTATTGAAATTTTTAATAAAGTTTTATAATTAGACGTTTAATTAAGAGTAAGAGTTCCTCAAACAAAGGCAAGCTTTAAGCTCTTTCGTCGCTGATGGATTTTCTCCCGCCAATGTTATTCCTAATACCGACATCTAATTATAGATCTAAATACAGAATTGATTCAAAACGAAATTCCCCGCCTCCTTTCCCTCCAGCTTTTCTTCCCGACATCAGCGAAAATCCGTCCCCGTTATTTCGCAGCTCCACGAAAGAATAAAAGCCCGTCTCCCCGCCACGTACAGCCAGCGGAGCATCAAGAAAAAGCGAAACAAAAAGTCGGGGCAGAGAGAGAGAGAGAGGCAGGAAGAAAAAAAGCTAAGCGGAAAGTCGCGGCTGAGCAAGCGCTTTCCGCGGCGGAAGCCTATTTTCTTTTGACGGTGCTTCCAGCGAGTTCGACCGGAAGCTGCGCAGCCACGTGTCGCGCTATCGGCCCGTAGCGCACACACACGCGCGCATACACGTGCACAGGCCTTATCGCTCTCGGTACGCGAGCGCTCGACAATGTGCCATCGGTACACATCGTCACGTCCGCGAGCGAGAAAGAGAGCTGCCTGCAGAGTGCGCCTCTCTCTCTCTCTCTCTCTCTCTCTCCCGGCTTTATCTGCGTTCACAGCCTGTCGAGTCGCTCTCTCGCAAATATGCATGAGCCCCAGTTCAAGTCGTCTGAATAATTTCCCTCGTTACTCGCGCCGAGGGAGAGAGAAGCTAGCGGCAGCTCTCTCTCTCGCTCGCTCGCTCTTTCTCCCGAGCTCCCATTTCGCTCGATTAATTTTAATTGAGGGTTCGTTTTTCTCTACGATTCCACCTCGCTCTTATGCGCTACTCTCTCTTTCGCCGCGGCTCGCTGTTTTCTTTCAAGAGCCGCGGCCGGCTAAGTCCTGGCCTTTTTGCGGTAATGACACTTTTTGCGCTTCGCGGGCCGCCGCGGAAAGTTGCCGCGAGTATTTTTATATGCCCCCCCGCGGTGAAAAAAAGCCGCGCGCCGCTGCCATTTCCGACGCAGCGGTAAAAGTTTAGTTGATTAGGTGAGAGAGTGACGTTTATTTGAATTGCTAAGTGCCGGATCGGAATTTTGATAGGAGGCCGGGTAAAGTGGAAACGCTTGTCGTTTTTTTTTTTCTTAATGCAATTTGTTACAATTTTAGAGAGCAGCCTTGTTTATTTAGGGTAGCGCATTGTTTCCGAGAGCGGAGCAAAACGAAAGAAATTGCAAGTACATTTGAATAATAATTAGGGAGTCTAATGTAAACAGAAAAGGCTGTTCTTTAATCGCATGCATTGGGGGTCGGCGTGTAAATGGCACAAATCCGAGTGCATAAATCTGTTTTGCACGAAAGTTCTTTATTAGTTTACATGTTAAATAACCGAGTGAAACTGTTGTAGGAAAGGGGGAAACGCGATGTAATAGGATAATCGTCGCAAACTGCTTTCTAAGTGACGCCATTTTGTGATACCACGTATAAGTTGGCAATTACGTCAACTGTTAATTTGAATAGCTTCGCGAAACTAACGTCATTGTGTGAGATAGCATGCTATATTTAATGAAAGTTTTCAACCTCGTTTTAAAACAAGTTTAAACGCTTTTACCGTCAATTTCTTAACCAACTACGTTTTGGTTTGCTACCAAAGGTTTTGATCGTTCGATATATTCAAACAACATCAGTTTTCAAAAATTTTTATGATTTATGACAGATATTTTGTTGCTTTATTTCGTATTATTTCTTTAAAAAATTTTGGTTAGTCAGCTAATTTAGTTAAAGTAATAAAACCAGTATCCTTAAAATACAATATTATATACAGTATTGTGAGAGCTGCATAGCTTATCTGCTACCATCGTTTGATTATTTTACGCAGGTAAATGACGTGTAGCTATAATAACATCATAGATGTCGAAGCATTTATAAACGTATCATAATAATCTTGTTCGAGTGTCAATACAACGAGAAATTCTATATCGACATTTCGGTTTATCAACGAGCGAATGCAAGTTCACAAAAAAGAGAAGTAAAAGTATTTGTAACCTTTAAAATGAGCGCTATAAGCACAAAAATTTCAGTTAAATCATTCATAATTATTTACTTGAATAAACGAATTCACAAATACGTAAATGTGTCATTATTGACTGACATAATCTAAATGAACTGACAGCTACATCGCGTATCGGTGAAAACAAGTGTCCTTACTAAGCACCACACGGACCGAATCTATTCGAATGTTTCCCAAAAACCCGTCAAAACGCTCGGCCCTCCACCTGCCGCACCGCGTCCCGCGAGCGGAGCTCGGAAAAATTCCGAGCGCGCGGCGGATTATTAGCGTCGGTATCCTATAAGCGTTATTTATGTGCAGCAGCCCGGAGACGACAAGCGCTAACCGAAATTTATGCGCGCGCCGCGCTTTGTGGCATGGCGATTTGACGATGTGCTCAAAATTTTAAGAGCCAGCAGCCGGCCACAGAGAGAGAGAGAGAGAGTGGGAACTGCTCCTCCTGCGCGTCACGTTTCGCCAGCGATTTCTGCGGTCGGCACCGGAAATTCAACGTGCCACCGCGCCTGGGCTCTCCTCTAAAATTCATCGGACTATACCCGCGTCTAATGTTTGCGCTCGCCCCCCCCCCCCCTCCTCCAAGCACGTTGCACGTACAGATCCACTGAAAATTGCCGCTGCGATGATTTTGCGGATCGAGCCGCGACGGCGGTGTAACTGTTTTATTGGACGGGCTAAGAGTTTTATCGGAGTCGTTGTTACGTGCTTGAAGATTTGGAAGCGTGTACGTACTGTTTTGCTTCGATAAAACGAGCTTCTGGTAAATTCAAGTTTCTCTGATCAATTTAAACTGAATTATTTTAGCCAAGTATTTTGTGAGTCTTTGCAGGTATTTAGTTTATTGATTCATCATCTACTTTTTAAAATAAATAAATAAATAAATAATTATAATAAATAAATCGTGAAGTTGAATAAAATGAAAATGAACGTCCAAAAAGTCGCCTCTTGTAATCTTTATTTTCACGATATTTGTAAACGATAAATGACAATATTATTTTCCACAAGAATTAATCATAAATTGACACTTTAAAGTAGAACAGAGTCATGCATAACTGCGGCTAAATTGATTAAAATTCTGTCCTAATTATAAATAATTAACTACTCATTTTTACAGGCGCGTCTCCGCATAAAACGACAGCGTTTAAATTTAATACGGTAATGAGGTCAACGATCTTACAACTAAAAGCACTCATAATGAATCTCTCGCGAAACAGCTTCCATAATTAATCCCCAAGCCATTAATTCAGCAACCCCTAAATAAACGATCGGCAGGAAAAGCAGCGCAAACGATCGTCCTCCCCCCCCTTCCCTCCTCGACTTTATCGAGAAAGCGTTTAGCGGATCGGAGCTCTCGGCTAAGACGCTAGCTCGCTAGCTCGCGAGTCAATTACGAGGTGTACGTGAGGCGGCGAGGCAGCTAATTCGGTAGCTCATTAAATACCCACTAGCTTAATGCTCGGCGCGGGCCGCGGGCTGCCTGCCAAAAATATCGCCGCAGCGGCCTGCTGCATAGGAAAAATAAGAGACGCCGCGGCGGGGCGGTGAGTTACGCGACTATGTGGGTCAAGTTGCTCTAGCTCGCGCGCGCTATCTTTCAGCGCGGTTCGTTGCGACTGTTACAGGTGGACGACGCCGAGCGCGCCCGATTGAGTTTCATTGCGCGTCAAGCCGAGGAATTAACTGCTGACTTCTGTTTTTTTTTTCTTTTTTTTTTGCATTCTTCGAGCCGGCTGAAGAGACTTGCTTCTTTAGCTGAGTTTACATTCTCGAGTGCGCGAGCACTGCTTGCGAATCGTTCGGAGTGTAATTGCTGGCGGTTAGAGCTTCATTGTCGCCCTAATGTTTTACCAATTTCTATGCATTTTCGCCCGTAAACAGTTTAACGAGCTTATATAGATTTATAGAATTCCGGCCATATTAAATACTACACTGAGAAGTTTTGGAGTTAAATTTATTTTAAAATGTAGGAATAATTACTACTTTTTTTTTGTAATGCTATTTCAAAATAGTAACTTTTATAAAAGGCTTACACCCGCTCTCGCAAGGCTCCTGCTTAGCCTGATAGTTTTTCATGCAATACTTCTGTTGAGCTTGGCACTTCTCGAAGACGTATTTTTTGTTGGTTAAGATTTAATTATCGCCTTTTATAAAAAAAGATTCTTCCACAGCTCGTGATTCGCAGCTCAGGTTAAGAAGATTTTATAAAATGTATTACACCCGCCCACACAGGACGTCAGTTGAGGCTGAAAGTCTTCCAATGCTTGCTCTTTCTTGATAAAAACTTTTATGATCGTCTAAAATCGAAAACGATTCTTCCAGAGGTTGAAAATTGCATTTTGGACAAAGAAATTTTTATGAAAACCTTACACCCTTCCTCGTGAGACGTGAACTGAGGGTAACAGTCTTTCGGTGGTTGTTTCTTCTTTAATTGAATTAATTCATTATTTTTCAAAAACCATTTATTCCTGACACCTCAAAATACAATTATAACAGTTTTTACAACAACTCCAAAAATTACTATCACAAACCTTCCTCCAGGAGGAAGCAAAAGAAATCAACTGAAAAATTTGAACAACTTACATTACTTAATTTACGGTTGTTTAATAATAGACCCATTATAGATTAAGTGGTTCTAAATATGTATGGGAGGGAAATGTGGAATCTTTCCCAGTAAGTTCGAGCATTTTTAATCGAAAATTAAAAATCGACGATAATCAATAAACTTAGTTTACTGTTGTTCTTGTTGTTACTGGTGTTTCCTGTGGCCATATACACAACATAAGCAATAATACGAGAGGAGGCCATTTCCTTTTGGCATCTCAGCACAATGTGTCATGCGTTGGTCACATGCAGATCTGCAATATATTATGCCGGCGTGCGCGCATGGTGTAAAGTCTACAGCTTTTCCGTTTATGTGGGTCGTTGTTTTTCTAGGTTGATTTTTTTTTTCATTTATTTCTTTAGTCGTATCCCCCCCCCCTTTCGGGTATTAGCGACTATATTACAATAATTACATTTGTATTTGTAATTTCAGTTGTTATATCAGATTTTCGTACTTGATTTCTTCTATATACTTGATAACTTTTTTTGCATTGCGTAGAATAATTAAGGATTTTTGTAAGGTTGTTTTTTATTTTATGTCTTTTGCGGTTGGAAAAGTGGTCATTCTATTAGTAGGTGCTGTATTGTTAATGGTGTTCTGCAGTTGTCACAGTCCTGTTTTTTATCTTTGTTAAGTATGTAGTCATGTGTGAATTTAGCGTCCTATTCGTAATCTTGATATGATGACTTGTCCGTTTCTTGGTAGCTCGACTGTAGGGTTGTTTTAGAGAACGTTTTTCTGTATATTCTTTAGTTTATTATATACTATGCTATGCCATAGTGAGTTTCAGCTGATATATATTTTTCGGTCAATGAGTTTGTAGTAGTCTTCTTTGTGAAAGGTGTTGTGGTGTTTGTTGTATTGGAATTGAAGTGCTTGGTTGGCTGCTTGGATTACTTTTGAATGAATGAGCTTTTATGAAATTTGTTTGGTTTATTGATATGTCTGGGCTGATTTGGCTGATTTATAGAATTTTAGCCGTACTAAATACTACACTGAGAAAAGCTGGAGTTAAATTTATTTTAATATGTAGGAAAAATTACTATTTCTTCTTTTTTTTGGTATTGCTGAGACATACTCAAATTTCATCAATTTTTGCTATCACAACATAATAATTGTTATGCCTGAATTTAAATTTAAAAAAAAATTAAATTTTATTTTCATTGTTTATATGTGAATCGAACTATAATGTAGTCAAGACTTAATGTTAAATTTTAAAATAGTTTTTTTTGAGGACGGTTGCATTCGATCCCGGGATCCTCAGCTTGATAGTCCGGAATCATTAACTACTTGATAAGAAAATTTTGAAACTTGTGTAAATGGAACCATTGGTCACGAAAAAACTTCGCGATAATAATATTTAATGATAATAAATAAATACGATAACACGAAAAAAGCGTATAATTAATGCGCATAATATGAAAATACAATAACTAAACCGAAGTTTTTGACGTTTTGTTAACTTAAAAGCAATGCGATGTGAAATTGCTGGAGAAATATATCCTCAATGCTGGCACGTGGGCCCCCAGATTTGTGGAGAAAGTACTAATATTGTGGGAAATTTTTACTATTTTATGTAGTACAATGTCTTATGATTGATGGCAATATTTTCTGCTTCAAAAGTTTTACTATTTACCGTAGTACTTTTTCTATTCACATATAATAAAAATTTTCTTAATTTGAGTATGTCCCATCATTACTAACTAAATTTTTCGTGCTTTCTCCTCTCAGTGTAATCTACCGTCAAAAAATTGTCTTCATTCAATCAATCACCAGCAATTCGCAATTCCCATATCACGCTAGATCTCGGCCAATAAAAGATATCTGCAGCTCTCGCGAACAAAAGAAAATTCCCGAAAATTCCTAGAGCACTCGGTGCGCAGCATTCGAGTCCGTGAACAACTGGACAAGCGATCGAGTCGAGAGAACAACGGAGAGAATTTCGGAAGCGGCCGAGAGAGCAACATAATACACACACACACGCACACAGGTCGGCTTTACTAATGCGGGCGTTTCGTAGTCGTACGCGCGTCACGTCCCCCTATTCGATTTGATAATTGGCAACGCGGCATTTCGCTCGGCGCGCTCGTCGCCAAGAACGCGCTCCAATCCTGGACGCGCCGCGCTCCCTGACGTCATCCACCCAGAGCGTGACGGCTACTGCTCGTCCTGAAAACATGCGGCCAATGCCAAGCGCAGCCGCGCGCACGCAACGGAGAGAGAAAGAGAGAGAGAGAGAAAGAGAAAAAGGATAAGCTGCGGGATAGAAATAGAGGGGAGCGGAAGGTCGGAGAGGGGGGGCCATGGAGGATAATCAGGACGCTGGATGAGAGGTAGGAAGCATACTTAAGGAAAAAGGACGATGCAGGGACGCAGGAAGTTCGAGGAGATGGATGATAAAAACTCGCCGGGGAAAACGAAGGGGAAATCGGTAATCGTAGGAAGGAATGGAAATTAGACTTTAATGGCCCGCGGGGAGGAAGCATTGTAAATGGTATCCTCGATGAAAAGTAATCGCGGGAGGAGAGATGATAAAGAAAAAGCCTTGAATATTCAGCCGTGATTCGATAAAGGATTCGACGAGATACGAGTGAGCGAGAGTAATTGCGGAATAACGGTCTGAGTTGCCGTGGAAATTGAAAAAGTATCCGCTCTTAAGAATAGCTTCTTTACTGATTAGTGGAGGTAGAAATTGGGTAATTCGTAGAAGAATATAGTAAAGCTCGTAATTTATCAGTTAAACGAAAACTTTGATTTTCTTTAATACAGAAATATCCATATATTCAGAATGAAATTTAATTCAAGTTCTTACAGGGACTTTATTTAAAGAATTAAGATCTTCCCGGCGAAAAAGATCAATCGCAAAGCAAACAAGCAAAAGCTGCTAACTCAAAATCAACTTCCACCGTCATACGAGCCTTTGCCGAGCAAAGAACCCACGTCTCAATACCCACAAGAGAAAAAAGAATCACGCTCTCCCAGAAAGACAATGCAGATATCTCCCAGCCGAAGAACTATAGCGCCTTGTGTACCGAGTAATCAGAGAATTACTCGGGGAGTGCAGCATAAACGGGCCGAATTCGCCGAGTGGATAAACAGGCGAGGAAGATATCCTGCAGGCGAAGGGAGAGAGAGGTGAAAACGATGAACTCGAGAGAGAGAGAGAACGGTCCTCGGGGGAGATCAATGGGGGTCTAACGCTGGCCTGATCCCGCGGCCCGGGGTTAACACGAAAAGTTTCGGCTATCGCCGCGATATACTATATATGTGTGTGCGCGCGAGCGAATGAGGAAGTTGAGAGAGCGGCGCCATGAAATATTTATCGCCGGAGAATGACGCGCCGCTGCAGCGCGCTTTTACTTCGGGATATGTTCCTTTGTTCCGCGGAGGAGATGGAGAAAAAAAAAAGCGCGGTGCTTAGTGCCAAGTTTCAAACCGAGGAGCCTGTGCTTCTTCTGGTGGAAGAGGGAGGAAGGAAGGAAGGCTGGATTTCGCGCTGGTTTTCTCGTTGCTTCGAGGGAAATTGGAGCTTTGGTAGGGCCGTTTCTCGAAAGGGTGTTTTGCGGATTAAAATTCATGAGTTCAAGTACGCGTACATACCGTTATGAAAAATAAATAAAGAACGCTGCGGTCGAGAACTCCGTAGTGGCACGTAACAGTTTTTCCCGCGAAGAAAATTAAAAGTTCCGACCGATACCTTCTGAATTCTTTGAAAATAACGCGTACGAGCTTTTAAATGAGTAGTGGGAATTGGTTCTTGCCGCGGCAATTGAATTAACAACATAATGCTCCTTCGCTTTCTTTAAGCGTCCGCAATGCGACGAAGAATGAATAAATAACATTTATAATCTTTGTATGATTCAGCCGCGCGTTTTCAAAGAAACGATTTTCGATCTGTGACTAAATTGAAGCGAATGCGACAAAACAGTCGACGAAATTTGTTCATATTTCTATGACACCCCGAAAAATAATTGCAAGATTTGCGGTTTTTTTAATTCCAACGCCAGTGATACTACCGTTTCATTCGTTAAACGTGACCGGAGCAACTCTATTGGGAGCTCTCGATTAAATGGAAAACTAGGAAAAAAAGGCATATAATGTCCAACAAAGCCGAATGAAATTTTAACGAGCACAGTGACTAACAGCCAGGCCGTGCATTCATCGTCGAGTCGCGCGCGCCGCTGACGCATTCGTAGAAAAGGTGCAAAATAATGGCGGCAAACATTGACCGCAGCGGCGGCCGAAGGGCAGGGTGAAGAGAGAAAAAGTTCGCTCGGACACATTTCGCGCGATCGATTATTCATGCGCGACTCGGGAGTGCGAAGTGCCCGCAAAAAAAAAGGCAGGCGCACACCAAACAGACGGAAAGGATCACCCAGGCGGTGCGAATGTCGCTTAATCGGCCGATCGATCGCTCGGCGAGTTCCAAGTTATTATGCGGGAATTGGCGGGCGCAAAGTTACGACGAGTCGTAGCTTCAATTTGCCGGAGGATTTTCGTCGGCTCGGACGGGGGGGAGGGGGGTTAAAAATGCCCCCGAGAAAAATGGCCGATCAAAATGCATAGGGCGTTTCTCACCAGCCCGCGGTTATACGGCTGGAATTTATGGCCCGGGTGATAGTTCGTTTGAGTGTCGCCCTTAAAAGGACAATTTGTGGGAATGACGTTTTATTTGGGTATTCCTGGGTGAGCATTTTTTTTAGAAATGGCGCTTTTATTTCATATTCAGGGATGCCTTTGTTTCAAAGTTTACGCCGCGAGGAGATGGGAAGTATATGTTACAATACGTGCAGCTATTCTGCTAACACGATGGAAGTTTTGATGTGCAGCTACGTTTCATAATAAATACAATGCCCGAATTTGCATAATCCGCATTGGTATAAAAACGGCCGTCTTATTTAACGAGAAGTAACCGAATACTCGAGCAAAGTAGGTAACGCTCCACGTTTAATAGTCCGATGGACTATATTAGCTATTAGTTTGTGAAATGATTTGATGATCTGCAACGAATAGACGTAACATCCGCTCGGATTGGTCCGAATGATCGCATTGACCTGGATTGATCTAAATTGAAGAGCACATTATCGAACAGCGAGCAATTGGTGAACGGCGTAGAAGCAGCCGCAAGAATTATGGTACGTTGGTAGGAATAATAAACTGCGTGTCGTCTAGTCGAAATTTTTAGTTCGATAGTTGGAAAAACACTTGAATTAATCGACATGTAATATAATATCAATGTATAAATGTGAAAATTTGTTTAAATAATTGTTTTTCCTTCATCCATCTAAAAACTGCTGAACCGACCTTAATTTGATAAAATTTCTCTCGACAGTGTCGAGAGCAGTTTTGAAAAATTTATGGAAGAGCAGAAGAATGAGATCGCAAAATTTTAGCAGAAAAATTGCAAACTTTTTATTAAAATACAATAAAAATATTTGAAATTATACATTATGTCAGTTAAAATACATTTTTTAAGCTTTCATACATTTCTAGAAATAACATAACGAATTGTCGAAAATTTTCGTAGAATTTGCGATTATTTTTTAAACAAAGTACAGTATAAATGCATATTAGTGTCAAAAATGCTCTACTTATCTATACGACTGTACTCTATTCCTACATCCGTGGACTTTAGCAGAGATTGTATGATAATCCTATTGCACATATTTGTGGATTCAGGGATAATAATTTGATTGTGTACTGCTCACGCCACTGTAGTATAAGCAAAGGAGTTCTTTTGTACGCTTATTTGAGAAATAATACTACAGTACATATGCCTACTCATGTACATATGCGTAAATTGCATTAAAGCGTTAGTATTAGTTAAATCTACGATGTATGTATATGGCGGTTACTAACATTACTATACTGACTTGCATTGGCGAGAAAACACTTTTGCGCATGCGCAGACGTGAATTAACACTAATCTGTAAGTACTAAGCGATCAAACATGATTGCGTTGTATCACATACGATGTGAAGCATTTTTATTGCTTTCAACAAAACTTCTCTTGTTAATGGCAAGCAACAAAAGTAAAAATTTTTTAAGTTTATAATTTAAAAGGATGCAATTAAATTTAATTCCCAAACTAACAATTTTCTTATAATTTATCAAAATAGAAGTAGAAAATTGTAGAAGCAAAACAATGTCAGAGTACACTATTGTATTTTTCGTCTGTTTCTACGATTATATTGGTTGCTTAAATTTTATTCTGCGTTGCCGAGTAGACAAGAAAAAAATTCGTTTCATTTAAAACCGTAATTTTAAAAATCATGATATACTTCTCAATAAAATATGTGAAGGCAAGTAATTGGCACAATAAAAAATTCGAGTCGTTAAAAGTAATCCGTTTTTAATTAAATGCACGCAATATGAATTCCAATTAAAGCAAAACCAAAATCATTAAACGCACGAGCTTATTTCTGTAAATATATACGGAAACCGAAATGATGAATGAAACTAGATTATAAAAACCACATAAAATCTGCATTGAAACTTTCATATACTTATCGTCATAATTTACATACGTGATAAGCTAACGGAGATATAGAATCTATGCTTTCCGCTAAGCATCTTTATGTTGAAATTTACAGTAATAACTGATTACAGTTAATTAATTACGGATTAATACTGGTTTGGATTTGAACTTCAAAATTCAATGGATAGTAAAACAGTTTTTTTGAAGCATCTCTGCTTAAAAAAAGCCCATAAATCACAGCACTATAAAGACTCCACATTTTAAAAAATCAACTCCGTACTCGTTTTTTAGAAAAAAAAAAACAAATGTTTTCGGTGAAGACAAAATATTCTTCAAGTTCAGGTATTACAGATCAAGCCTCATGCAAGCATGTCCTGTATTTTTACAAATGAATATCATTTGAAAGTCAAAGTTACCGAGAAAAAGAGAAATCGTAAGGTACATGAAAGTTAGATTTGAACCGAAAGATCTCTTTGAGAGTACTATGATTTCTGACGCAGTTCGCATAAAAGACGTATGGATAAAAAAACCTTTTCCTGAAAATACGAAAAAAATCTATAAAAACATTTTATCCTTTTTTAACGTGTTTTTCAAAATCCGTACATAAAAACTTTATTACGATAAAAGGTAAGTAGTTCAAAAAACTTTCTAACGTCAAAGCGTCTCTGTAAAGTAACTACCCTTCCCTAAAAATAAGTTCATATTCTTCCGCCCACTTTACCCAAGCATAATGCCCAAAAATATCCCCCTACCCGAATATAAAAAAAAATTGCCGAAATTAAAGCTCGAAAGCCAATAAATCGAAAAGCTAGACTATAAGCGCCGAAAACCCCGTAATCTCGCGTCCGATCGATGGATCCTCGTCTTCTCGTCAGCGGGGCTGACCCCATCTCTTGAGCAAGCGCCACCCTGGCTAATCCCGTGGTCTTCGGCGCTCTCGATTCTCGGACTCGATCGACCAGCCTCGCGTCCTGCTGCTCTGATCCCCCCGCGAGGATGCCATTGTCCTCCGCGATTTTCGCTCTTTTGTCCTTGCCGACTCCTTCGGCTCTCCCCTTGGCCGCCGCCGGCAGGATATTCGATCCTTTCTCTCCCTTCTCCGCGCGCGGAGACACGTGGCTCCCGGAGGCTCCTTCCGCCGGGGCGAGGGGGAGCCTCGGAAGAAGCCGCGAGGAGAGCGGGAGAGCCGGCGCTTGCTCGGGCCGATGCTCGCCTGGTAAATCCTGGCAGCGGTGCGTGCGAGAAACGGCCTCGTGGGGGCCTGCGTACTTGTGCCGGTGCCGAGGAGAAGAGAGAGAGAGAGAGAGAGAGAGAGAGAGGCGCCGCCGCGGCTCCTAAAATCCTAGTTCATTTTTCACGCCAGAAACTACCTGCGGTCCCCCTGGCTGAACTTTGACGGAGCCGTCGATTTATACGTCGAGCTGCGCGAATTTTGATAGACAAGTGGGATTGTTTGGGTATCCGTGTACAACCATAATTTTCAAACGAGCGAACGTGAGATTGTACTGCATGTTACTGTATTAGACCGATTAAACAGTTTCTTGGATATGTTACAGGTTTAGTATTGTTCAACAATTATTTATCGCTTTGTTTCGACCATTGTTTAAATACAAAGTAGATGATATAAACTTGTTCTTTTTTTCTCTTTTTTTTACAGAGTAGCAGGATTTTTTAAGAGCCTGCATCTATCTTTAACGTAGCAAAAAGCACTTAAGGAATCGAAGGACCATCGGTCGCAAGATCATAAAGTAATTCCATTATTCCGTATTCTCATGAGCGTCCCGGACAAAGGAAGCAAAATTAGAAGCCCGCGCGCGCCGCTGACAAAAGCAGAGCGGCCAGAAAAAAAATGGCTCTCCTCGGCGCTTGACACACTGCAGCGGCGAGATTTTTGGCGTGGTTCCCTGGTAATGCGGCATATTTAGTAGAAGGGACGGGTAACAGATGTTGCCCGCCGCAGACGCGAAAGGTTTCTCTCTCTCTCTCTTCGGGATCGATACCCGGCCCGTTCCATCGCGCGTATAAAAGGGGCGATATTAATGCCGCCTCGGACCACCTTCTGCGATTTCTAATGCAGTTTTCCGTTCCTCTCGAGCGCCTCCCATTAAGGCGAGCGTCGACGGGCCGCCGCTCTTTTTCGATAACGCGCCGTGGAAAAGAGAGCGAGAGAAAGAAAAATGAGGAGAAAGCCGCCGCCGCCGCCGCCGCCGCCGTCCGTCGCCTGCCCGCGCGCGCCTGCGCTCTTTCCGCATTCTCCCTCTCTCTCTCTCTCTCGCTGTATTCCCGTTTTCGTATCGGCGCCGTATAGTTGCAATCCGATCGGCTTAAACGCTGATGGGATGTAATCGGCGGTGCCCGCCGGGGACGCTGCAGCGATATCCAAGTCCATTAAAGAGTTGCGAAAGTTGATTAGAGGGAGGCGGGAAGGGACGGTTCTTGATTTTGGGGTTGATAGTGTTTCTATTGGTTGATGAGAGCTGCACGTCTTGACGAGGCTTGGCTATCGTACTTTCTTAACGTAAACTCGAAATTAAAAGGCGCTTGAAAATTACGCGCCGAGGTAAAATTAGAATTTTCCTGTAAGCTTGGACTGTGTGCTTCGTTAGAAAGTTTTTTCAAATGAATTATTTATAGTTTCCGTCGTCGAAAGCAAAATGTGTTCATGACACATTTTGCTTGAAACGCGTAGGCTCTATTAAAATTTTATTGATCAAGTCCTTTTAGAAAAAGCACCTTTTAAAAAACTAAATTTCTTTGTAAACCTACAAAAAAAGTAGCTAACTCTTCGCAGTAATTTATTCACCCAGTCATAAACCTTAATTACAAATCAATTGCCACGTGTATCTCGGCATCTCCGTCTCTCTCGAATTCAAGTCGAATTTCCTGCAGTTTAATATAGAAACGCTAAAACGATACAATTGCTTACGCTCTCAACCCCGAGCAGCGTACCAAGCCTACGATCCGCCGCCGTTACACCACTCTCCCAACACTCGAAAGCCCAGCTATCCTTTTGGCGGGCGGCGTAATTATCAAAGAGCGGCTGCTCGCCTCTTCAATAATTCAAAATCAGCGCGCCTCTCCGGCCCGCGAATAAAATGGAGTCGCGGCGGTACACGTCTCGGCTCCAGGGCAAATAGTCTGCTTATCGCGGTTGGTTAATGCACTCCTCTCCCCCTCGCTCTCGGCGCGCTTCTCTTTTTCTCCCCCCCTTATCTAACGACAGCGTGTCACCCTTGTTGCGTTTTATGTCATTGGTCTTTACGCCGTTTTTAGGGGCTCGCTCTCTCTCTCTCTCTCTCTCTCTCTCTCTCTCGTCCGGGAAGGGGGTTACGGACGAGACAAGCGTGTACACAAACACGACGTTTACTGACTCTGCGGTCCAGGCTTGAGTAAGCTAAAGAGGTATTATGTT
>JAWWML010013759.1:0-25373 GCA_035047165.1 Ormyrus rosae | reverse complement strand
ACAGTAAAATAACATTTTATTTGAGCCCTTGTATATATGTTTAAAAGTAATTGCACAAACATGGTTTAATAATGAAACCGGTGCCAATTCAATGGCACTTCAATAACTTCCTATAAACTAATTTATCATTCCTATATTTATAATACTTCAAACTTGAAATAAATTAATCCACTATTTTTAAAAACGTAATTATTGGACACTGAAAACTCATTTTTTAGCTTTTTACTCAAAAACTATTTGACAAAATGGCTTAAAATTTTTAGCTGTTGTAGCTACTTATATTATGAATTACTAACAAATTTTTAAGCTGTTAATAATTTAATTTCAGAGTTAAAAGCTTTTCTTTTTAAAAAAGCACGTTTTTCTTAAAAACAAAAGAACCATAATACTTTTTTTTCTTTGCTAAAAACAAAGCTCAGGATTTTTAATTTTCGATCGAAAATTTTTTTTTTTTAATGCAAATCTTTTTATTGACGAATATTATGTCATGAATGTTCCGTCGTCGAATTGAAACAAATAAAAATATTTCCGAGTTGAAATCTCCGGAAATAAGAGGTCTAAAAATTCAGCTTGTTTCAAACTATTTCCAACTCGCACGCAACTCTATTTTCGACTCGAATTCACTTCAGCGACTAAAGCATGCATGAAATGCAGAAAAAGTACGCAACAAGTAAGTGCGCAAAAAGCGTCGGCCTTTGTTTTCGATTTCCTTAGAATCCAGCGCCCCCCGTTCTGGCAGTATTTCAAAATTCCATACGGTATTTAACCGACGGCGATTGCTTTGAATTCTTTTTCTTGGTCGTCGACTGCTTGCATTGATTAGTTTGTGCGCTTTCAACGACAATGCGTTCATTAGGGGTTGCCGAGATGAAGTTATCTCGTGTTGCGGGATCGAAATGAACGCGCGTCTGTTATGCTTGTAGACGTAAATGCACGATACTTATGATGGCTAATTAGGAAGTTTACTGATTAAATGCACGAGCGCAACTGCCGAGGAACGTCCGTTGTGTACACGCCGAGATTTTGCTTTAAAGCGAATTCAATTAAATTAAGTTGAGAATTTCGAGTTTTTTGAAGGTAGAATGGCGGGTTTTTAAATTAGTAAAGTTTAAGTTTGATATCGGGACTGTGCATAATTTGTACAGCGTATAACGTTTATAAGTCTTTAGGAATTCAGCCGCCTACATGCATTTAAATGTTATCGTCAGTATTGAGAAATGTTAATTATAAGTTCTCCTAAGAGGATGTCTCTAAAGATAGCAAGGTAAAGATAGTATGGAGTTGGAACTGTAAAACAGATTTTATCGTGAAAATATCAATCTATTTTGATAAGTTTTAATAAGGTAGAACTTTCTTACTCCTATTTCTTCGAATAAATGCATTTTCCTCTGTTAATGCGCTAAATTCTAAAATTCAATTAAAATTCGATAAGATTAGATGTACAACTTAAATTAAATTTTCAAAGAACTTTTAAACAGGTTTTTTTCTTGTAGACATTTACATAATTGATCTTATAATTACAATTTTAACAATAATAATATTGAAATTTTAAAAGTAACTTTAATTTCTTTAGTCTTTAAGCGGCAAAGTATTAAATAAAAATTCGTCAATTTTGTCATATTTCAGGTTACAGCATTTTGTAACAGAGTTGAACCTTCACGAGAACACTTCATGCTGGAAATTAGGACACCTTTCCACGAATTACTTGGAACAAATAATAGAGTAGGGTCTTCAGGATACGTTAAACCCTTGGACGAAGCTGTAATACTGTGTAATACTCCGTGAAAGAGACTAGCAGTTCTAATATTATCGAGAGGTCTCCGCATATCGACTTGGAGCATTGTTATCAGCTTTTCAATAGACTCATCAAATTCTCCAGGGAGTTTAACAAGGAGGGTGTTGTGAGCTCGGAGGCATAATGTGTTATTGTGCGGCTTTGAAGAAAAATAATTATATAATTATATTTCTTAAAAAAGTCGAGAAGAATTTAGTAAATGTTTAAAAAGTCCAGCTTATTCATTTATTATATCTATAAAAAGTGAAAAATAAAGTTTTCTCATAAATTAACGACTATATATTTTACGAAGTCTGAAAGCTTATACAAATAATAAATTTGGAGATTAATGTAATAGCAAACATGTACATTTTAACGAATGTTTATATAATAAATAGTTTATCAAATAACATTTTTACGAAAAATGTATACTAAGAATATAAAGCAGCTATTATGTTACCTCTTGTATTTTAAATGCTGACAAAATCCCTTTAAAAGCAAAAAAATAAAATAAATGCCCCACAACAAAGAAGTATAGTTCGCGCGTGCTGTAAAAAATCAATTTAAAAAAGAGCCCTGTTTAAATTTTAAAAAGCGCAGGCGGACTGCACAAATCTCGAATAAACAACTAATCCAATAAGCCGAGCAAGTCGATAGAATAAGACCTCGCGGCCATTTCTCCTAATTAACTCTTCCCCGGAAGCCCTTGGCCAAAAAAGCCGACGCTCTAAACCCGAAAAAACGAGGAAGCAAGTAAACTCCGTTTTCCAGCGGTGCGCGTGCCAGCGCCAGGCGGAGCTTTCGATTGGACGGCGCTCTGCGCCCCGGGATGAGACTCTCGCCACAGCCGCCACTTCGTTATTACACTCATACAGTAAGCGTCCGGAATTATGCCTCTCGGCTCATTTCAGACGTCAGCATTAATAGGCGACATCATTTTTCACAGCCAGGAGCGAGCTCGGCGAATATTGGCCAAGATCGGTCGGTCTGATAGAAACGGCTCCTGCTATATACCTTTCTTTTTTTCTTTTTTTTAAGGCGAGGGGATGATAACTGTACAGGCCGAGGCTTTTTACTTTAGTTTGGGAATTTTCTAGGCGAGATTACCTGGGGGAGCTTTTTGCCAGCTTTTAACTGCGGGCTTCATTTTAATTAATTTAGATGTACGGGTTGTCTTCACTTGCGGGGGTGATTGTTCTCCTTTTTTTTTGGGCTTTTGTTTTGGATCAAGAATTTAAAGCTGAAATTCGTGCATCAAAATTATTCTGGATTAAAAGATGTGCAGACTTTGTGAATATTGAATATATACATAAAAATCGCAGCGCACCCAAGCCTTTACTCATTTTTTTCTCAGCGAAAAAAGCATCTGAAAGCTTGAAAAAGATTGTTTTAATCCCCTTCGCGCGGAGGGTTTGAAAAATGTAGCCGCTTCGATAAGCTGAAAGCTTTGCTAAAGCAAAAAAAAAAAAGAATCAGAAAATCGAAAACGCAAACATTAGTCAGCTCTGCAGCTGCGCATTTTTCCAAAGTGGCTCGATCAATTCGAAAAATGCATAATGCAAAAATCTCCCCCTGCCCCGATATTTTGAGTCTGCGAATGCCGGGCTGCTCGGAAAAATACGAGCGGGATAATAAGATGCGTAGACAAAGGCGTATGCTGACCAGCGCGTTCCAAATACCTTCGCTTGGCTGGGCATTCGGTTTCGGTTGCGAGTCCTCCTCGGGGAACTACCCCGGCCTTCGAATCTCGTCACAGTTGAGCTGCTCTCGCTCTTTTTTTTTTTTATAATTTAATGCCGAATATAAATTCGTGATATTGGCGTCGGAAGTGAGGATCCTTATCCTGTCAGCCGTGAAAGTGCTAGATCCATTCAGAAAAGTAACCAATGCGTTATCCGTCGCGGCAAAAAAATTCTGATCACCTACTTTTCGTCTGCATTTTATAACGGGGCATCGTTGATTTTTTTCGTTTCGTTGCTCTCGGAAAATGCGAGATTAATGCTTGTTTTAAAGCAAGTAGAAACTTATAAAAAATGGATTTAAATCGAAATAAATATTTCTAGATTTGGTATACTTTTTCAAGTGCAGCTCGAGGTTACATCGGCTTTAAAAAATTCCAAAGTCAGTTAGAAACACTTCTTGCGTTTAATCAGCAGCGGGCATTCAAAGCGGCCCGCTTTCATGCTCCAGAAATAAATCATTTGAAAATAACGTTCCAGAAATTGAGAATTTCATTGCCACACTTGACCTCGAAAACCGGTGCAAACGTCGAGAGCCTTTGATTTCTCTCCGTCAAAAGCACCGACATTAACAAAATAAGCCCCCAGTGCAGATCTGAACACGGAGATAAAAGCAAAACGAGTGCGAACAAAAAAAAGAAGCAAGGGGCTAATAAAGCGAGCGAGAAAGAGAGAGAGAGAAAGAGAGTCCGTGGGAACTCATCAGTTTTACGCGAAAGCGAAATGATTCGTATCTTTAACGAGCCGGGCTCTCTATATATCCCGACCTCCCCAAAGGGAAAGGCAAAAAAAAAAAGAAATAACGAAAGGAAAAAAAGAAAATTCTGAAAGCCAGAGGCTATAGGAGGAAGGATCGCGCGTATCTTGACCGCGTAATCTCTGCAGGTCGGGTTGCCCCCTCTCTCTCTCTCTCTCTCTCTCTCTCTCTCTCTACATAGATGCCCAAGCTCGTTAAAATGGGTCAAGTGTCGGAACGCCGTCGAGCTTCATTCAACGCGACGTTGCCTTTCCGCGAGGGGGCCAAATTTAAGCAAGTACCGGATCCTCAATGAGAGACATATTTTCTTCAAAGACGGGCCGAGGCACCCTTTCTTCCCGATACCCGAGGGTCAAGCTTTGACCTTTCGATCGTAAACTTGCCGCTCCGAGACGATGAAAGCGCTGTCATGCGTTCGTTTCTTTCGATGATTAGAAAAGTTTTTTGCTCGCGTTTGGCGGGCCAAAGGTTTATCGCGCGGCTTTGATCGAGGCAGCGAACGAGGAAAGATATAACAGTTCTCCGCTTTTGAAAAAAAAAACGAGCTCGAGCGAAATTGAACAAAAGTTTTCAATTAATTAAGCGGAGAGAACCGGATAACCGCGGTCAAGGTCGCTCAATGTTAGATCTAGGTGTGATTGTTAAGTTGGAGAATTTTCAACCTTGGCCTTTTACGACTTTTACGACTTCGGTCGAGAGTTAAGAATTACTTTGAAAAACTCAATCAATCGTTTGACGCGAAATCGGAAAAAAAATCGAGTACTTTCGAGCAAGTAATTTTCGTCGTTTTGATTGCCGGCACACGTTATTCATTATCGCAATGCGCCAAAGCTGCGACGAAACAGCATTGAACAAAAAAACCAGGAGGAAACCGCGGGGCGATAAAAAGACATAAACAACATTTTGTAGAGCACGAAAGCGGACGTTGTCCATTCTGTTCTGAGCGGTACAATGGGAAGAGATGCGCGCTTCTTACTTCCGCGAAACGTTAGAGATAGCAAATAATTATTTCGGCCGAGCGTCGGCGAAAGCCATCCAGGCGTAAAATTCAATTAGATCGCGCGTGAAAAGGACAAGTTGCCGCGCGACGAAGCTTGTTACGACTCTCTCTCTCTCTCTCTCTCCCTCTTTCTCTTTCGCGAGCGGAGTAAAAAGTTGAAGCTGTGAATAAAATGACCGACCCGGTGGCCTCGTGTGCCTGTGATTTTTAATGTTGTCAGGCTGTTTAAGTGGCTGTGAATGGATAGTTAGTTCATTGTGAGATGTAATCTTTTTGTCTTTTTTTTTCTATTTAGAGAAAGTTTTTGTAGCTCCGAATTAATGAAAATGTATTGAAAACATTCCATAGTGTTGTTTTGATGTAAAAGTACGTTAACGAACTTGTAAAATTATTTTTTTTTTTTTTATTGAGATTGAAAAGTTGTTATTTTAAAGATATCAAAATTAAAATAAAAATACTCCAATTAAAAATTAAAATCACTGCAAACAGTCAATGTAAATTTTATAAGGAAACCTTTATTAAATTCTTTAAAGTTCACCTATGCCTTTTTATAAAATTCTTATAAAACAATATTATTTCCATTCGTTATATAGTCTGTTCAACGAAATTAAAGCGCAAGCACGCGAAATTAGTCGCGCGAAACCGCAGGAAAGCACTGGGAAAAATAACCGAAAAATCCATACTGCAGGAAGGCTCGCTTTCTGCATGAATTGCTCTTAGGGCGACGGAGAGCAGTCCACGGAAGGAGAGCACAGCGGCTTGTCTCAATCGACGGCGAAAAGCTCGTCGTCGTCAGAAAGGCCAGGGCTAATTAAGCCAGAGCGTGTCCCCGCGCGGCGGAGAGCGAGAGGACGGGAGGGAGGAGACAGACGAAGGAAGAAAAGAAAGAAAGGGAGGGTGCAGCCTACATAAATCAAGCGCAAGCGGCTCGCTCATTGTGCAGCGCGCCGAGTGTAGAGAGCGTCTGGCGGATTTATCGCGACGTGACACTGCCTTATGCGCCGCCACCGCCTCTTGTAATAAGCTGATTCCGCCGTAATCGATTCCGTTAAATTTCCTTCTTAAATTCCCCGGCTTGCGGAGGAATTCTTGGGAGTGCCGCTTTTTAAGGCGCAACTTTACGAGTGATGAATTTATGGAGGGTGAATTTGGTTTTTCGGCTGTTTTTTTTTCGTTTTTTTTTTTTTTTTGAGGAACAAAGGAATATGTGCCCCTTAATTTTCGTGGTTAAATAGTCTAATAGTTTATGACTAAATGATAAGAGTTTACTGTACTTTCTACAGCTTATATATGAATTTTTAAAGTACGTATCAATTATTTTTTTAAAAGTCTTAACCTTTTTAAATGTATGCAATTAAACGCTTAGTGATTATCGCGCACCGACGTAAGTTTTCAGACGCAGTCGTAACATACCCTGCCTTATTAAAGTTTTTGAAAATGTAAAAAAATGGTAAAACGTCTCGACTAAAAAGCTCTCGACCAAGGCGCATAAATAAATGCAAAATAACAGTTATTTGTTCAAAGTCTAAAGCATTTTCCATGTATCTACTCGACTCGCAAGTGCAGGAGGAGCTCCATAGGTGAAAATTTAACGCAGATAGAGACCCGCTCTTTTTCGCCATCGAGCGAACTAACTCGCAAACGAACGAAATAAGTGAATTTGCGCCGACACTTTTTCTCGAGAATCATTTTTCACTTGTTCCGCGTTACTCCTTTTGACTCGCGAAACTCGATGGCGAAAGCTTTTCGACTGGGTTCGCGCCGCGACAAACCATAGCGGACGACGAAAAATTGAAACATATTTTTCACACTGGCTTCGGGGAAGCAAAAATAAAAAAGAAAAAAGAATATCAAAGATCGGAAAGCGCCGAGCTTTCAAAACACTATCAATCGCGGCCGCGACGCATCGCTCAATCGGCCGGCGGCATAAATTATTTCGGTCGCGCGAAAGCGGCAAATAATGTGACAGTATCCGGGCGGAGCCGGATGGAATGGAAGTTTGCCCCCATTTTTGCGGCGCCCTGCCCGCGTATACTAAATCAGCCGTCCGGGCTTTGGCCTCCTCGTTAAATTTGGATAATCCGTGAAAAATCGCCGCCGCCGGCGTTCCTGCGAGCTGAAATTTCATAATCTCGCGGACCGGCGTGGCTCTCTGCTGCTGGTTTAGAAAGGAGTACAGCTGGATTTTTTGTGTCTTTCGGAGGGGTGATTGGAAAAGTTAGCTGGAGTAGAAACTGCGTACACTAATCGTAAAATTTTGTATTGTAAAATTTTATTTCGAAATCTGATCCAATTTTTGCTTTGAACAAAGGAATTTTTAATAAATGCATTTTTTTTCGAATAATACAGTGTTTTTGAAATGATAATGAAAAAATTATATGTTTGATTTCGAAATCTGATCCAATTTTTACTTTGAACAAAGGAATTTTTAATAAATGCATTTTTTGTAAAAAAATTTCGAATGATACAGTGTTTTTGAGATGATAATGAAAAAGTTGTATTATTTATTGCAAATAACGCGAATTTATAGAATTCAGTGCATTTACGAAATAAAATCGAAAATATTCATGCACTTTTGATCTGCTCCCTTTTGAATTATGAATCACTGGGAATATTAAAACGTTAACTGCATTCAAAATACAATGATTTTTTAATTTAATTTTCAATCAATCACATGTGTGTACGTCAATATCCGAAATAAAATTTACACTTCTTATTACGGAGGATAAATATTTAAATAAACCGTTTCAACAGCGTTATTAATGCTGGAATTGTAGTAAACGTTTGTTCATCTATACAGGTACACACTGTTATTAATTGCATATTCATGGCGCCGGTTGTCAATGTATATTCAATATGAAAATTGGTCATATAATTCGGTGGAACCATATTGACTATGAATTTCTGAGACATTCATTTTTCAAAAAGCTTAATCAATGCATTAATAATGGACTTGTGTTAGTTATCAATATTCAGGATGGGCCATTCAGGACAGGATCCAACAGCTCGCCGGCAAACTTTAATTTGAAAAATTCAAATTTTATAAGTTCTATAAATTTTAAATTACTTAAAATCGTGACATTAACATTAATTAAATATAGCTATAGGGATTTTGTGGTAAAAAAAGAAATTTACACATCGAAAATGTGGTAATAAGGACGTTAGCTTGTTAGGAAATGGCCGGAGCGCCGAAAAGCAAAGGCTCTTAGCTAGTTAAATTTTCGATTAAATGATGATTGCCTTAATTATAAAGCACGCGCTCGCGTTCGCCTCGAGTAAACAAGTCGCAAAGTAGGTAAAGAGAGTCGCATCCTCCTCTTCCTCGTTTCCTCCTGCCTCCTTTTAAATCTCTCCGTCTCTCGGTGACTTTTGCGACTGAGCTCACTAATTTTCTCCCGTTGTTACTGTAAATCTATCTCCCTCTTCCCCTCGCGCTCCTTACCTCGGCAATTTTTCCCCGGGCGCTGCCATGTAAATTCTATCCTCGAGGACTACGTTCTAATTGTATTTTTAAATTCTTCCGAGCCCTCGGCGAATCTTGAGTTAATTAGTAAAGAGCTTTAATTCCGAGACGCTTCTACTTGTCCCATTTCTCGCAATTCCGCGTCGAAACACAAATCGCTGTTAGCGCTCCACCTGCCTTCGCCCAGCGTCTCGTTATCAACTCGTTATCAATCGTTAAAATGCTCCCGGAACTTATTTATAAAATGACTTGGGGCATGTGGAGAAAGTTTTCAGCTGAAAAGGAAGTTTATTCGCTGCTAAAAAGCTTTATGTGCACTGGAAAGATTTTCTCGGATGATATATAGGTATTTAAGTTGCATTTACCTCTTCATATTTACTTTTAATCTTCAAATTGAATTATTTCCTTTTAGTTGGCTTCTTTGTTCTACGAGGTAAGCAAATCTCTTAGAAAAATAAAATGCAAATAAGTATAAGTAATTGGCACTAATTTTATTGAAAAATTAATGAGATTTTCGGAGCGTTCCGAAAACCATCAAAATCTATATAATCATAGTAACTTCTCAATACACTCAACCAACATTTTCAGTAGTCGAATCTCGCAAGTTTCCCATCGTCGGACCAAATTGAAAGTCGTTCCACCCTCTCCGCATTACGTATCCATGTCACTTTTCGCTCGGGGCGTGAGTACTCGGACTTATTACACGGTATTAATTAAACTCTTATTCTCTCGGCCAATACCCCCCTCTAATGAGGAAGCGAATTTTCAAGGGATTATTATATCCTCGAGTCAAGAAGAGGGGCGAAACCTTTTATATCGAGTCGGCTGCGAGGATGGAAAAATAATGCTGGAAGCGGGAAACGCGTGAGCATTTTGCGAGAGCTTTCGATAAGCTTTGATTCCAATAAAGCTGTAATTGGATCTACACCCGTGCAAATGAAGTCGTAATAACATTTCGCGCTCCGCGCCCTTTTTTTTTGTAATCGGATAAATGGATTTTCTTCCCGTCTTGATTTTTTGGTTTTGCCTTTTTATATGCGTTTTATCGCGAATGATGCATTTGCATTTCAATGTAAAATTGAAAAAAAGAGAAGACATCTCTTGTTTATTCAGTATTACAAGGGAAAATATTTAGTAGTGACACGTAACAGCTGTTTGTCGGGCGCTTTTAAAACTTGTTTTTTCCCAATTAAAAATACGAAATTTTGGTAAAATAAACTTTTTTAATTAAAAATGATTTGCTGCAAAGCATAAAGTTAACCGAAAAATTATACAATTTTTATGTAAAGCCTAAAAAACTGAAAAATAAAATTACTTTTTATTATAATCCCAAATTCGATTTGCATGTTATTCATTGGGCAAATATAATTTTACAATTTCAAAAAGCTTTTAATTAGAAGTCAGGTAATAATCATTTTAAAAAAACTGTATTAATCGACACAGCAGTTGAATGAAATATCGGCATTAAACTTCCATCAGAAAATGCAATAGTAATAATAAGAATAAAATTAAAGAGAATCGAGCGATTAAACAATTTAAAATATTGAAAAAGCCGTGAAAATTTGCGCTAAAAAGCAACGCAGGCAGTCGGCGAATACAGTTGGGTGTCTGAAAGTCATATTTATCGGGCAATAATTATTCAAATCGCCTGTGCAGATGGCAGCATTGTAAATATATACCGCTGGGCGGTTCATTTATATCTATAGACCATCTCGATAATTTGCTTTTTTCATTGCTTTGAATTCCGCTTTTTTTATCCTGCCTTTTATGCACTGTGATTTTAAATTTTTTCAAAAAATATTTTTTTAGAAATCAGGTTAAATAGCGTGAATTATAAATAATTTTATTAAACAGACTTGTAATAAAAATTATTTTTAATAAAATTATGTTAAATGCATTAATAAAGTTATTTTAATTTAATATTGCGTAATTATTTTTTTGTAAATAGTAACTTTCAATCCGTTCGAGATTATACATTGGACAATGTTCTTTGACTAAAATAATATCAGGAAAGAAATTGCCCACGCAAAATTTTATGTGTATATATGAAAAATGGCCTTATTACTATCCCCGAGTCCAATATAAGCTCGCCATGAAATGAACCTTCGATTCAGAACGATTCTTTTTCTTTTTTACTTTTCCCAATAGGTATAGTATACGTATTTGTATTCTTTCTTTGTATGTGTATCTGTTAGCTTATTTGCTTTTGCATGCATAATATTATCTATGTATATCTTCAACATTTGCTTTTTCCCCTCATCCTAAGCTTTTTTACTCTCTTTATTTTCCTTTCTTATTCAATCTTTCATAATACTTTTTCCTCAATTTTTCATCTGGATTTCTTTTGAATAAAATCGCTTTTTACTTATAATCAAAGGAAAATCCACGAGTACCGATGTTTTTAAATCCGAGTCGCAAATGAATTTTGATGTTTTCGAGGTCACGAGATGTAACATACAGGTAGGTTAAAACAATATTACTATGTAAGTCAGTGTGCGTTTACGTGATTTCTTTTTGATCCAACTTACTAGGTCATGTAAGATGATATAATTTTTTTTTCGCGAAAAGAATTGAAAAAAGTATTTTGTACGATGCTTTACATTTAAATTCTTATTTTTCAAGTTTGTTTTATAAAAATTTTTTTAATGTATTTTATTGCATAAATTTATAATAATATAATAATAAATTTAGATCGATCAATGATAATAATCGTATTTTACCCTCGCAAATATTCAGGGATTTAGATATTTGGAAGCTTTGACTTGTTACATTAAATATTGTGCGTGGCATTAATATTTAAGATTTGACTAAAAATAATACAGAAGCGAATTATCCAGAAAAGCTTAAAAGTACAAGCAAGTAGATAAAACGCGTTAAGATCAGCCCAAATTACGTTATTCTCGTCCCTTGTTTCTGTTTCGATTAAAGAACAAAAACAATCTCCTACAAAGAATTGTTGCCGGGCAAATATTCCGTTGTAACAAGTAGATTTTCCCCATGCAAATTGTCTTCCCGACTTTCGTTTCCCCCCCCCAGAAAGATTAGCTGTTCCGTCCTGCAATCGCAACCTCAGCCTTAATAAACTCTCATTCGGCCTTGAACTCCTCTAGCCTCAGCGAGACACTCAAAAGGAAGCTCGATTCGCCCCGAGAAATCGCTTATACGCAATTTGCCCGAGGAAAGAGAGAGAAAGAAGCTGCTGCACTCGGTGCAGCACTAACGTTTTTAGTGGTTATGAAATAGCAAATTGCATCGCGGGCGCAGCCAGCCGCGCGCGAGTTTATGTACGAGGATCGCTGCGCCTGGGTTTGGAGATGATATAAGAAAAATTGTGGCCCGTCGAGAGCAGCTAGGAGAGGAAATGCGTCGTAAAAGGAGTGGATGCGAGCATTATATAGCTTTCTTTTCGAAGATAATTCTGCAGCCGCTCGTCGCGAGGAGTTTTTCGTCTGGATAAAGCTTAAGCCGCGTGACATAATTGCGCGGACGTACGATTTAGCTTTATTTATTTAGAGGCACTAGGATGCTTTATTTATACGAGTAATAAGCAAAGAAGCTATAATAATAATAGTAAAATCGTTATTCATTATTAAAAAAAAGGATTTAAATGTTTTGCTGCACTTGAAATGTGAATTAAAGTTTTTAAAAAGTTACATTTTTCACATTTACAAACGGTAATTACTATTACGGGGTTTAAAAAGTACGTCGACTAGACACTTGAACCTGCGTAACGCTATTCAGCGTAATTAGTAAGAAAAAGTTTTTTGAAACATTTTTAAATAACTTGCGGAAAACAATTTATGGATTATTTAATTAATTCACTGTGCATGTTTGTAACGATAATTGGACATGTGAAAACTGCCAAGTGCACTTTTCGAAAAACCGTTATTTTAACAAGAAAACTGTACTCCTTAATTAGTGAATTTTTAATAGTAGAAATTTGCATTTTAACTTGCTCTGTTGTTCCCTAAAACATCGCATAGACTGCCAAGCTACACTTGGAATTTCTGTTTTGCAAATAAATCAGAATTTTCCAAATAAATTATACCTCGAAGTATTCCCCAATGATAAACAGAAATTTACGTTCCCATCTCCATCACCCGGTCGCCGTCCTTTTAATGCATAAAATCCAATAATCTGAAAGACAAGCTTACAAAGTACACAAATGAAAAAAAAAAACAAAAAAAAAGATTTTCTTTACACATCGCACGCGAGCATAAAATAAACCCGTAATGAAATCGATAATTTTCCCCCGAGCAAACAAAACGCGCGCGCAGGCCGAATAATGCGCGGCTGAAAAGTATTGCACAAAGCCCCTCGGTTAAGCATCGGATATTTGTAAAAAAAATACCAGCCATTATCAGCGGGCGAAAATAACGTTTCGGTAATTCGCGCGGCAAAACGTGGCCCGAAAAACACGGCGGAGCTCTGCGCGCCGCGCGCGCTCGCGTCCGCGGCGGCGCATCAGCAGATGATGATTAATTTGTTCGTTTATCAAAAGGGATTATCATTCGGTCTCTTAACGCTCGAGCGGCCCGGCATAACATTATTTGGCCAACATATAGAAATGCATTATAGCGGAGGGGGAGGGGGGCGACTCGCTTATGCGCCGACTCGCACCGCGACCGTTGATTTTAGTCCGTAACAATTATTATGTTAAAATCGATGCGGCAACGCTTCTGCACGAGCTCTCTCTCTCTCTCTCTCTCTGCTCTCACGGCGGTGGCGGCAGCGGCTCTGAATAATGTATTTACAGGGACGAGAGACGGGTGAGAGGGAACAATGAGGGGCCTAAAATCTGCCGATTTTCTGGCATGCGCTGCTGAATTTGTGTGCACCGGGAAATCGGATGCGCAACTTTAAGAGCTTCCGTTGCGCTGAGTATAATCCAATATTGTATTAGGATTGCATACAAATGCCTTTCGCCAACGAATTTAATGCTTTAGTAAATTATATAAGTTATCAGCCTTCTTCGAATGGACGCCGTGGGTTGATTTGTGCACGTAGTAATTGTACACATTTTAATTGTGAACAATTTAGGATGTAGCCCAATATATCTACATATACATGTATAAAATTTCGCAAATACTAAAATAAGCACTATTGTTTGAGTGTAGTTATGTGTACAAACCAAACCAACCCATTCCGAATAGGCTATGACGTAGTTTAGGAGGATAGTTTTTAAATTTTATTTTCATTTTAAAAGTTATAAACTTGTAATGAAGCGATTTTCCTTCGCGATTAAAGCTTACAGACAATTTTTTGCCTCTTAATCGATCAATTGGTCTGAGAGGAATATTCATAATGCAATTGAAGTACTGAAGCATCCTTACTCAATGAGGTAGGATCTGATAGAGGAAAACATAAAAAAGCCGAGTTCAGCGCAGCATCGATCCATTAATTAGTGCTTTAAGAAAGAGAAAGGTAGAGCGAAAATATGGAAAATATGCCGTAAAATTGATGAATAGACGAGAGACCGATAGAAGTGTACTATGTTTAAAGCAAATTAATTGGCATATAATACGATTCGTGTACAATTTAAATGTGAACACTTTAGCATAGTCCAATATTATCTATATATAAATTTCACCAATGCTATATATAAAGTGCACACAATGTTTCATCGTATGATCCTTATGTGCACAACCAAATACATGCAGATAATTTGTTTTAGAATTGATTATTTATAAATTAAATGTTTTTAGCTTTCATGCGTAAAGCGTAAAAAATAGCCGGAAAAAATATGTTACTGCATTTTTAAAATATCGTGCAGACTATGGTAGCTTAAATTAGTCTTTTAGTAGAAAATCATGACAGGTGATATGGCTGCATAAATAATGCAAGATCTGACGTTCACGCCAAAATTAAAGATTTTTTATGCCTTTTTCCTCGAATTCCCTTTTTACTTTTCGCGATTCTTCGACCGTTTGAAAATTACTCTTTCAAGATACTCTTGACAGATTTCATTCTCAGACTTATGTCAAACTTTAAGGCCGAAACACGAATAGCGTTCCGGATTTTTATTCCTATATTATTTGATATTCAATAAAAGATTTATTGGGCCAATTAAATTACCCTGCGTTAACATTTCTTATTCGTTTTTTTTTATAAATTCGAGCTTTTATTTTATTCGTTATTTTCATTAGCATCATCACCACAATCTGATTGATTTTTAGAAGCTTTAACAATAGATTTGTATACAATTTCTAATGTAAGTCTTATTCTGTTGACAAAATTTTCAATTTCTTCTTTTTTTTCATGTTCCACAGAATCTAAAAATAATTCACATTGTTTAGTGACAAGTTTTTAAATAAAAAAATATTTCAATTTACCTCCACGTAATTTTTGTTGTATATCATAAATATACAGTTGCACTACAAGTGCCTCAATTTCAGCAAAAACGTAAATGTCGTAAACTGCATTTATTAGATTTGTGGAAGACTCTTTTGTTACGCAGTCTGTTTGAGAATCCTAAAATGACAGTAACTTCAATTCACAATTTTAAACTTTAGTTGAAAATATTCTATGTACAAACAGAATTTATTACACAAGCTAGATATTGTGTGCTAAACATATTTTGACATATCCAAACGCGATCTTGTCGTGATTGCAGTGTATAGGATAGAAATACATTCAGGTATTTAACAAGTTTAAATTAAGGGTTTAGAGAAAAAATTTGTATGTTTTAATTCAATATTTGATACTATTATAAATAACAAAACAAGTAAAGTTTAAGAAGATAAAAAAAGTATAAACTCATTTTGTGCTTTGCACATTTTTATTTATAAATCTGCATTGAACAAAAATGAGAAAACTGTAAAATAATTGATGAGTTTATTCTCAATTATTATTATGACGAAGTTATTCTTAAGGACTTAATTGCATAAAAGAGTACCAGTTTCTTTTCTCCGAATGTTTATTCATAGAGAAATTCTATTCATTATAGTTAAATCAAAACCAAAGTTATTGATAAATAAATAAAAAATAAAATAAAGCTTACCGGATTGTGAGCCAAAATTTCAAAAATACTTGGATATAGCAAGTTGGCATTAAGTTCTACAAAAATCCTATAAGCAGCCGGTCTTAAGTTTGGGAACGCCTTTAGAACGTATTCAAGGTTAGATTGACGAAAGTTGGCGGGATAGCTGATAATTTCTGAAATGTGCTTGTATGCGGTTCCAATGTACTCGACTTGTCTTTCTACAAACTCAATTCTATCGGCTATTCGTAAAAGGTTCGGATACTTGTCGAAAACTTCGCTGAAAATTCCAGTAAACTCTTTTGAGATATTTTGTAATTTATTCAAGTAGGTGCTGTTGAAGTCACGATTGAGACCTATTGACAGTCTCATTGCCATCTGCTTTGCAGAGTCAGGAGTCAGGTACGAATGCACTGAACCGATGATTAATAATAAACAAAAAGTGAAGGTCTTAATAGATGCCATGGCGTTGTTCTTTGGTTTGAGTAGTACGACAGTCTAGTTTCAAAAATAAGGAGTTAGGAGATTAAGATGTATATTTAAAGGAGTTCGAATAATTATAAATCTTACCTTAAAATATGTAAAAACTTCTTGCTGATTATTTATATATTTATGAAAAATATTCACACGGAAAATTTAAAAAATTGCATGCAAGTGTAATATGCGTTGTAATAAGTGTGGTGCACAGCATAACTTAGTAAACTTAATTTATTCTAAAATATATGCACTTAGATATTATAAATTAGAATTCGTTGTGGAATGATTTTATCACACAGCAATAATGCATACTAAGAAATGCTATGGAGCTATTTATACAAAAAGTTTTTATATACCGAACGATGTACAAGATAAGTACTAAAATAACTTTTTTGAAATTTAAAATTTAAATATTTTTTTTTTTCTACTACGTCGCAGCATAAAAATGCAGAAAATTTGTACGTGTATGACGTTTATGAACAAACTATAAAACTTTATGCTTACAACATGATTTTTTACATTTTAAGACCTTTAAAGTTAAAATATTTCTGGGTAAGCAGAACAAATAAATGGGACGAACGTAAAAATTATAAAACTATTAATTCATTCAAAAATAAAATTTGAAGTTATTTATATCTCAGCTTAAATATTTTTTAAAAAAAATCAAATATAAAAAAAAATCTTTGTTTATTAAAATTTGTGTATAATATTGAAAAAATTTAAACATTTTGTTATAATGCAAGAAATATTTATTAAAAAATCTGTAATATTTTGAAATGCCTTAATTATCCTAGAGCGTACTATGTTAATAATGTAAGCGAATAAATGCAATTTAAAAATTTTCCTTTCAGAACATTTTATAAATAAAATTTTAGCTAGTGGTAGGTAAATTCTCTTTCTGACTAGTAGTTGGCAACTTTATTTATGAACATTAAGTTAACACTAGTCATAAAGGTAAATAGTGTTAAGGTAGATGATTTACCTGCTTATGAATTTTCTGAATAGTGACACTCATCTCCTTAATATCGTCGCAATTTAGGTCAATTGGGACAGCCAATTATGGCCATCGACGTATTCCGAGATATGCTTGCCGACGACGCTTGCATACCCGACACGGGACACGATAATTGTCGCGAATCTGTCATTTCATGCGTTTCAAATTCGGGTATTTGGTAGATTGATATTTCTTGCTTATCGGATTACGATCTTTTGCTTTGCATTTCTCGATCTATCTTGTCTACCAGCACGATTAGACCCAAGATTCAAGTTACGTTTTTGTAAAACGTGTGCACTTCTTTTTCAAATTAGATGCAGAATAGTGAATAATAAAAATAAAACGTGACAAGTATATTTATAACGGAAGTGTTACAATTTCATTGACGAATACGACTTACGTATTTGTATTCACAACGCAAATAATCAATATAATATATTAATGTACGCATGAATTAGTTTGCATATACCATTATTAATTTAATCAGAGTTAGACTAATTAAAATTGTACTAATCGCTAATTATGACGATACAGTAATGTAATTTAGCAAAAAGTTTTATTCACCGAATACATTTGACTAACTCTGCAAGATTCTCTCAGCGCGGAAGACTTCCACCCCGCGTCTCTTTGCCTATTTTTGCAGTTAATACGCCATTTTCACAGGAGTTTGGTCGTTAATCGAAGTGGCAAGTGACTCCCACGCAAGACTCGAGCCTGCACTTCTCTCTCTCTCTCTCTTTCTGGAACTAGGTCATATGCTCGTTAATTCGCCGATGAGTGTTTTTTGTTTGCGAACTTGCGGGTCGGGGGCGGGCCGCGCTCGAACGCGCGACAAGTTGTACAAGTTTTTATCGAGTGCGTTCGGACTTATAAATTTACGACGCCGAGTGTCAAAGCCGGCCCTCGACGGCGGCCATTTAGAAATTACGCCTCGATTTAAAATTACGATTTCGCGCCACTCATTGCGCGAGATTTAATACAATGACTGCACGCTTCCGCGTCGACCCGCGGCTTTAACGCGTCCTGCGGTCATTATAAAATGCGAGCTCGGGACTGCGTGAATTTCAGTTTTGCATTTTAACGATTTCGGTGTGCCTTTGCCGCGGAGAGTGTTCTATTCGATTTAACGGGGTGAAACTTTTTTTGCGTCCTCGCTAATGAAATGGCCATTTGTAAAACTGGACTTTTTATGTTATTGCAAATTTTGATCGATTCCAAAACCGATCAGATAACGGGGACGCGTCATTCTTTTGTAATTTCATCAATAAGTTAATGAACGATCTTTTTTCAACGACCGTTTTGCAATAAATTTGATGTAGAAAATGAAAAGAAGTCAGTTTCTCAATCCCTTTACTGCAAATGCTTTAAAAATAAAAAAGAAGGGACGATTTTACTATGGCAGAAAAAGGATTCGTAGGATATTCTCATCGACTTCCGTATTGCGGAGTATTTTCTTTAGATGGCGGCTACGCGCAGGGTGGCGCGCGAACGAAGGGTAGTGCAGTCATCGAGACAGTATTCGATAAAAGCGAATTCCCACCATAAATAGCTTCCTCTCTCGCTCTCGGCAGTCGCCGTAAAAAAGGAAGCGAGAGACCGCGAGCAGAGAGGAGGCCATAGAATTAAAAAGACCAGCCCGGGAAAAAAGGCCGGGCCAAGGGAGAGAGAGAGCGGGGATGAAGTGGAAGAGAGCGGCAGGCGTTAAAGTACGGCGGAGCTGCGAGCGTGAAACGGGCAATTGCGCAAGATGATCGTCGAGGCTATTAACGCCCCGGGGGCCCCGAACGACGTGTTAGCGGTGCGGGTATATACTTGAGGGACGTAATCGTTAATGCGCGCGAGCGCGCGCGTTTTATCGGCCGGAAACCGAGGAGAGAGAGAGAGAGAGAGCTGCGGCCGATCGCTCGGCAAAAACGAGCGCCGACGCCTCGTAATTATGGCCGCCGCAAGCCCGAATCTGCGACGATCGCCGAGGCTTAATTGGCCGGACGCCGACTGAGTGCTGAGTGTGTCGAGTGGAGAACTCTCCGGGACTGCGGGCCTGGGCTTTCACTTTGCACCGGGGGACGCATCGATCGGTTTGAGCGAATCGGCTTTTTGCTCTTTCGGTTGATTTTCGTCAAAAGCTCCGTTCAAGAATTTCCGAGACTTGCTTACAAGTTATTCGAAAATAATTGGGCTTTGCACGCGCTTAGTACAGGGTACACAGCTATTCCTGCGTAAACGTTTGTCAATGCAGATGTTAGCACTCGCATGTGCGTGTACAGTCATCAGTATGTATAGTTAAATATGTCAATAGCAATCTAGAGACGCGCTCTTCGGAAAAATCTATTTAAGGGGACAACGAATGCCGAACGAAACTGTTAACCTGAAAAATCTTTGTTTGCTTAGCAAGATGAGATGAGATTAAAAAAAAATACGATGTTTGTTTACTTTATTGCACTACTACGCGTATCCGTTGCAGTGTGTGTGTTTTTTTTTGCGCAGGCATAACTTACAAAAAAGTAAAATGTACCCGTGCATTTATAACCTCGCACGCCACGAGTTATTTACATTGCCGCAATATCTCTTGTACAATATTTTTCTATCTTTTCGACCTATATTTTTGGAACGCAACATTTTGCTGATTGCAAAGTTATTTGTTTATAGATGTGCTTCATTATTTACGGGAATAGCTATTAGCAATGAAAATTTCTCATTTCAAAAATGGCTTTGAAATTTATAATTACATATACCGCAGTATGTATACTCGCCGTAAACATAAATTTCATCATCAGGCTACTTCAATTCCCAGCGTTACATATAATGAAGTCAAAACACGTTGCGAATAAAGTTTAGTTTAAAAAACATTTTTGGCAAAATGGTGTTTCAAAATTTGTCTGCGTAATTTGACGCTGTTAATCAATATTGCAAAGCAGTATAGCTATTTAGATAAAGCATTAATTATGTTAATTAATTATGTTAGCAACAGTATTATGCAACATGCTGCTGTTTGATTTGATATTATATGAGCAGTTTGTTAAAAGGACGAGAATTTTAGTTCATCAAAATTCTCTTCAAAATTATACATTATAAATAATTATACGTAATAAAGCCGGATGTTCATATATTTGCTAAACAGTAATAAATTCTGTTCAGTACGTAAATCAGCGCTTTATTGTCTGCGTCTTGTTTCGAGGCCCATCCGTACACTCATTCGCAGACGAAAAATAAATTCTAAACGAAAAAAGGCTAGAAAGCAATTTTCCGTATCCGCGCGCGAAAGCGCTAAACGCAGATCCCCCGATGGAGAGGAGGTCCCTCGGAACTGTATTCGCAGGTTCTCGCCTATCCGCCGATATGCTCGGGCAGCGAATCTCCGTCCTCGGCTTTTTCGACGTCAGACCGTGCTGGAGGCTCGGGGATTTGGCGCAGCAGTCGATGCGGTGCGCGCATCTCTCTCTCTCTGTATTGCCGGTGCGGGCAGGTTTGCGGGTCCATGCATACGCTATCACTATGTAGACGTCGAAGCTCGCGGCAGCGGCGGCAACGGCGGCAGCCGCGGAAGGATCGCGAATGGCAAAATTTATGGCATCATCCGTCACGAGCAGCCTGCGGCCCGCCGCCGCCGTCGAGGCTGGATGGAAGGTAATTTCGAATTTGATTTGCACGGATTAGGGGAGTGAGAAGGAGAGAGAGAGAGAGAGAGAGAGCGAGAGCAGCCAGATCTCGGTGAAATGGCTCGACTCTATGCGTATACAACGTCGATTAAGGGCTCCGTATCGACTCGTTTCGCAGCGGAGCGATGCACGACCTCTTACTATGCGGCCCGCGCTCTCGTCAAATTGTCTCGGACTTTTCGGGTGGCTTGTTGCGCTTCAAACGTATGTGCTATATGTAGTGTTGAATAAATGTCGAACTTTATTCGGACTTTTATTGTTAGTAAATATTTCTTTCAGTTTTTATTATTTATTTGCACAATATAAGATACAACTTTTATTATTATTTGCATAATAAGATACAAATGAGATCATCGAGTTTTTACAGATATGTTAGAAAAATTTCAAACGGTAAAAAATCTATGAATACTTCAGGGTGAGAAACTTTGACAAAAGTTTCAAAAGAGCAATTTCAAAAGAGAAACAAAAAACTGTCCATTCGAGTTTCAAAACGGTTATTTCCAAAGCGTTCCTTATAGCAAAATTTTACTTCGACAGGCTTTTACCTTCTAAAAATGACAACGCTCAATCTCGAAATCGTCGAAAATGCACGATCCCGCAAGCATAATCGCATTGCCTAATTTTATCTCGTCGATTAATCTCGACGTCCGCGGGCCAATGAGAGAAGTGCAGATTCGTCCCAAAAAGACTTCCTCCCCTCCGCTGGGGAGGAGACAATCATCGATCCTCCGAAATCGGGCGTCGTATTTCCAGGCCTTGCCAGGCCTATAAGACGGCATTGACCCAGATCGGAGAGGTCGGCCGGATCGGTCGCGTCATTTTTCGACAGTCGCGCGCGGCTATCTGGACGAGGCGACGGAAGCGAACAACAAGAAGCGCACTAACGCAAACGGGACAAAGGGCCGGGGCTGAGATGGCGGCTTAGGATAAAAGCGCGGATCAGCGGGGTAAATCCAGTTTAGCCGCGCTGCAAGTTGGACGATAACCGGCGCTGCATGGAAACAGCCTCGTACAATGGCCGCCGAGGTGTTCGGCTAATGGAGGGAATTCGCCGGCGACTGCAGTCTCCGTCTCCGTCTTGAAATTTTCCGCCGGTGGCTCGACTATCTCTTTCTAGTTACTTCCTCTCGCTCGTGAGCTCTCGTTCATTTTACATTGTCGCCGGGCGCGCGAGCGAGCACAAAAGCTCGATCCTTTTGTGCCTTACATCACGAGCGACAATAATGTCATTATCCAAGAAATCACGAATGAAGGCTGCTTGATGTAAGAAAACGAGCTCCAGACGCAGACAGTAATAGTCCTTTTTTCAGATATTCAGGCCGGCTTGTCAACTTGTTTAGTTATTTTGTGTACGCTGAGAGGTAATAAGGCTTCGATGTACGCAAATCCTGAATTTCAAAGCCCATTATGAGGCTGTTTTTAAAGATGAAAAGCTTTTTTTTTTAATATAGATTAAGCTAGAAGAAGATGAGCAATAAAAGAACAGATGACTGATAAGAAACAAGGTTGCGGGTATTATTTAGCGTTGAAAACCTTTGGAACGCATTAAACTCATAAAGTAACTATGTTTAAATTGGTGAAAAATAAGCGGAAAACTCATGAATTTTTTCGAGTGGAAATTTATTTCGTAACTAGCTGGGAACTTAATGATCTGCGAAGTTTCCAGCCAATTACACAAAGATAAGAAGATAAATTTCATGAGATCTTATGGGGAATTATGAACTTCAATTGTTTTTATATAAACTTTACAGTGCAGTAGCAAGTTTGAAAAAAGTCTTTCTCGCATCCTGCTAATTGCCGGTCTGACTTTTATCGATTCTCCAAGTGTTCAAACAGAATAAATAAGAAAACATTTAGCAGATTTCTTTTATCCTCATTATATTTCGACGCTAGACTCCGAGTTTCTTATTATATAATATTATCCAAGATTGTCTAAACACCAAAAAAAAAAAAAAATAAATAAATAATCCCGAACTAAACTACGAAGAGAGGCAGAAAAGTCGAACATTCCCCGGAGGAGCAGCCACTCAATGACATTTACCAAGTACAGCGTCGAAGGCGGCATCCCGTTGCATTGTACCGGTGGAATTGATGCAAATTCAGTCTGCGTGTGCACACTCGGCGATATCTCGTACGCCGCGCAGCCAGAAACTCCTGCCGGCGCGCGTAACTTATACACGCCTCGAAACCGTGCTCTTGTACGCGGCTACATCAGCCGCTGCTAAAGGGGGAGGGAGGGATCGTTTAAGCGCGGATAGCAAATCTGGCTCCACCTCTCCGAGTCGAGGAAAGCTTCCGCCGTTAAACTGCAGCCCCCCCCCCCCCCCGAGCTGCCACGGGCAAAAGAGAGGATACATTCTGATTGTGCCGCAATTAAATGAAGCGGATCGTTAACTCAAGCCCGAGTTCCCTGCCCGAATTGTTTTAACTCGCGCTCCCGCTTCCGGCTCTTGTATGACTGCCTACTTGTGCTTTCTCTCTCTCTCTACTTGTGTCTGTAAACTAGTCCCTTTTGCTTTGCCGCGTTAAGATGCAACGCTCCGCGGAGATTTTGTGCGCCAAAGTCGTAAGCTTGCCCGAGGTCAAAATTGATTTTCTCTCGCGAAGCTAAGCAGTGTGCGTGTGTGTGTGTGCAGCGAATACGGGGCGTTTTGCAGAATTCTAAGCGAAGGAGGCGCTTTTTACTCACAGCCTATAGACCTGTTTTTCGAGAGGGTACTTTTTGGGACTTTAAATACGAATAGAGGTCAATGTTAAAAATGCTCGCGATCAATATTTTATCGACACGAAGCTGCGCTACTACTGCAGCTGCCCATTTAGCAGCAAAAGGGATTCTTGCAGCGCGACAAGGTACCGAGCAGTCTACCTATCCGGCGATTATAAAATCCACCGTCTCGGGGGAGGGGCTTCGTTTGCAGGCTGCGCATACACACATTCCTGCCGTCTAATATATCCATCGCGCGTGTCCTCCCCCCGGAGCAATGGTGTAGCCGTAATGTTGACACACAAGCTCGTCGGGGTAATGGATGCGGCAAGGCTTTGCCGTGTGTGCGGAGGCACGCGTCGCTATCTCTTGGAACGTTTAGCCCCGCTTGAGGACAGCGTCCGGGCGCAAACCTTCTGTGTGAGTAGCGCACCGCTGCACCAGATACAGCCCATATTGCTGCCTCCCCCCTCTCTGCCCTACGTGTGTGTGCACTGCAGTTCGATGGGACAGAAAGAGCTGGCTGACTGCGCTCTGTTTGCGAGACTACGGCGATTGAGATGGAAAAGATCTGCGCTTGCGATACGAGATTTCTGCTTGGAAAGGAAGCCGGAAGGGGTTAATACGCGACGAACGAAATTTTGGGCGGAGAGGGAAATTAAGGCGTTTTGCTTCTTGCGAAGTGCTTCGTTAGTTCAGTTTCTGACAGAGCAAAGTTCTTATCGGAATTTTGTTAGCACAAATTAGAGTTACAATAAGCAAGTTAGCACAAATTAGAGTTGGAATAAACAATATTAATTGCAACATCATCAACAATAGCATTTACAACATCATCTGATATAGTAGGGGAGATTGGGGTAAGCTGAGACTCGAGCGCAAGATACAAAAATTATTGAAGTATTTACTCTAAATAATTGGATTTGGAGCAAATTGAACTGGATAAAGTGAGCTGTGGAGCAACGGGAAAGCTGATGCACGAACAATGTGGGCAGCAACTGAACGTTATCATGCATGTACGATCATTTACGTGTATTATCAACAATATATAATGTACAAATGTTGGGGATGAGAACACTAAAAGTTTTCGTTGTAAAGCAGCAGGTGATTAAAGAAATCGATTTTTTGATATTTTAACAAACAGAACGCACAACCTTTGAAAAATCAAGCTTTAAGCTGAATGAACGCGCCTCTTATATTTATTTTGTCATTAGAAAACATATTCTAAATTTACAAGAAAATCCGTAATCCAAATGCCGAGTACTAAAAATAACAGCTGCATTTATCGATGATCTGAGGCAAACAGATAAAGTTCTTGATCCTTTACTTATTTTACTTAAAATTAGATAGTATAATTAATATAAGATTTTAAACTTTGACAATATACTAAGACACATACAAAATACGTGTTCATTCCTACTAGCCTTTTCTAATTTGCCCCGATCTCTCCTCTATCGATATTGTATTTTCAAAATCTATGTAGGCTTTAAAAATCTACGAAACAGCGAATTAAAAATTTTATATTTATTTTCTTAGTCTACGTAAATAGCAGCGTAATCTCTACATTTTCAAGTTTGCGAGGAAGTCAAGAAACTTTAATGCTTAGTTCCGAAGAGTTTAATTTAATTAACGCAACAGAGTAACGTAGCAACGATATTATTCGCTTGTCCCGTTAATTTAATTTGATTGCAAGTCTCTTTGCATGTACTGCACGTCGCCAAACTTAAAGAGGATAGGCTAAATACAGAGAGAGAGATAGATAGATAGAAAATCCTTTATTCGCTTTGCAGCAAAACTAATTACAAAAATAGTTTCCAAGTGTATAACATA
>JAWWML010013748.1:0-25396 GCA_035047165.1 Ormyrus rosae | reverse complement strand
TCCCTCGGTTAACACAAAAAATAGTAATTTTTCTTACAGTTATAGTAAATTTTATTAGAACATTTCTCTCAGTGTAAATAAAGGAGGATCTCCATGTCTCGTATGAAAATGCCCTTGGGATGAAAACGTAGAAAAACAACGAAGAAAGTACAAAACATTTACTGTCATTTAGAGCGTTTTAACACCTTTATTTTAAACCAAAAATTAATATGGGGAAAGAAGGAGAAAAAGAAAGATAAGCTTTTGAACTTTCATGAATAACGTGGAGAGTATATCTATGTATAAAGGCTTTTAATAGTTTGAGGGCCGGTTGCCATTAATTCATGGAATACTGGCCCTCCTTTCTATCCAAACTGTGCCTGCATTTAAAAATATTACAGTGAAAACAAATTTTTATGCAAGTATTACATTTTTAAGTTAATATTTTCTCCCTTAGATTTTATCTTTTTCAAAAGTAAAAATGTTATTTCATAAAGCTATTTCTTTTATCAATGAAAAAAAAAATTTTAATTTAATCTTTATAACACATGGTAAAACAACAAAGTTTTCGCTAAAAGTGTAACTTAATTAATGCAGTTACGTAGAAGAGCATAAATTTATGAATTAATTGAACAATATGTCAGAATCTTTCATATGTTTTTATCCACTACTTTGATTACTCTACATTGTTGCCGTCTCATTTGTAACTTATTAATTTCATCAATACAAATATTGAATTATTTAATTATATAAAATTTTCATTATCGACAAATTGAATTTCCATCTGCTCGAGATTCATCGCAAGTGAGATTCACCACCATAATATACCCCGAGTAAAATGGTGTCAAGCACGTTCCTAATAGATGAAAAAGCAAAAGAAAAAGGAAGAACCGCACCTCTGCGTAGGTAAATGTACATATTGGGAAGTGAATTTTGGCTATTGCAAGGTTTTCTGGAAAATAAAAGAGCAGAGGAAAAATCTGGCCTGATTCGAGGAGCGTAAGGGGGTACGATGACTACCGTAGAACGGGGATGGTAACGCTTGGCTGGCTCGCTGCGGAGAGAGGGAGATCCAGCCGGAGCACCGTCGAGTTTCCCGGCGCGGCGCGAGCGTACGGCACTGCTTATTGATCCTCGGAACGGCAAAGGTATACGTTCGCCGAGCATATACGTGCAGGCTATCTCGGCCCCTCCAACACAGCCGAGCGGGGCACGTCACACGGTCGACAGCGGCGCACACCGGTCTCTGGAAATATATATCTGATCGGTCTGCACGTACACGGCTCACTACTACTGGCAGCGGCGCTATCGGACGCGAATGAAAGAGGAACCCCTGAAAGCTCGGAGGCGAAGCTGCCCGCGCTGAGAGCGTAGGTGGGAGAGTGAAAAAAATGACTCGAGGCTGCGCCGCCGCCGCCGCTGTCGCCGCCACTTGTCGTGCCGGACGCGATTCGACGTCGTACTACTGATCTCGGTCGGGAGACGACATCGCCATCGCCGTGTGATTCCTACGTCCCGAGTCAGCGTGGAGCCAGACACGCACGAATCTCCCTCCCCTGACCTAATCGACGCGCGGCAGGCCAGGCTGAAAATTAAACGGAGGGGGCTTCGTACTCTTTCCCCCTTGAGAAATCGATGAGGCGTACGAGAGCTCCGAAAAACTCGGAAGGTGCACTCGCTAGAGGGGAGGGGCAAAGTGGATCGCTCTTGCCTCTAATTCACTCTCGCGCGCACTGAGACTCGAATCCCTCACTTGCACGGGCACACACTTGTAACCGAGGCACAGCAGTCAATCGCACGAGTAGTAGCATGCAGCACTGTCGGACGAAATTGTTTTTTTTTTTTTTTTCTCTAGGAAAAAGGCTAAAGCGCTCGGGAGTCGAGAGGCTGCATGCAGTGGGAGGCGAGGATCGATGCTTTCTTCGAGAAGAGGCAGAAAAGAGAGACTTACGATAACAGAGTCGAAGGGATTGTGGCAGGCCAGGGTTGCTGCTGGTGCCTATCCTCTCGGGGAAGCTCCGCACCTTTGGCTCCGATGGCAGCTCCGTTCCTGCGAGCTTGCGCTCGGCTCGAGTTTCACCTCCACTGGTTCCGTCCACGGCACTCGTCGAGTCGCGGCGGAAAATCAGAGACGGACGCTCGCGCTCGCGCACACACGAACACCGAGCGAGCGAGTGCGAGAGAGGGAGAGAGAAGGAGAGCTCGCTATCCCGAGCGGAGCGTCATCGCGCGGGCCGGAGTGTCGTCTCTCGCTGCTGCGAGCGGCGGCGGCGGCAGCGGCGTCGTCGCAGGCAGGGCTGCTGCTGCTGCTGCTGCGAACGAGCGCGCGCGGGGCCTCCGGATCTTCTCGCGGGCGGGCGTCCTTGTCCCTCCAGTGGCTGCGCTTCCTTAGCCCGGTTGCCCTGCCGGCCGCGCGGCGGCGCTGCCCGTCTCTCGGCGGGGGTGGCAGTCAGCCAGGGGTGAGGGAGCTCGCGTACGCAAGCACGGGGGAGGGAGTCACCGGTCTCTCTCTCTTCCCTAGATATGGGTCACTCCGCGATCGATCGGAACACCGAGCGGGCCTACCTCCGACTCTCTCGTTTGCTCTCGTTACACCTCCGCCGAAAGCTCCGCGGCCCTGCCTCCCTCTCGCTCGCTCGTTCTCCTAATCTGGCGCTCGCTCTCCTTCTCGGCCAGCGGGCTCGCTAGCTTTTGCTCTTTTCTCCTCCCCGATATCTTGTGCGCCCCGTCTCTTTCGCTTTCTCCCGCCTCGGGAGGAGAGGGACGGAGAAGCGGACCGTCGTCTCGCTCCCACCCAGGCGAAAGACCAATCAATATGCGCACGGGCGAATCTCCGATACTTCGCGCCCTCTCTTCCTCTAACTATACTTTTTCCCTCTTTCTTCCGCCCTCTTTCTCTCTCTTTCTTTTCATATCCCTATTTCTTTCTCGCATCTACTACATCTTGACGTTATCCTTTCCTTTTTTTTATTTTTAGAAACTATTATTTTCAATATTAGACATTATCAACTATAGAAGCTTCATCTTAATTTTTCCTTGTCCGCTTGATGCTTTTCTTTCTTTTTTTTACATTTCCGTGAAATGTGTATTATTCGAGAATAGACCTTTAATATGTTTAAAAATCATAAATAACTTTTTATGAATGAAAATTTTATTATAAATCTATATAAATATTGGAAATTAATTTCTCAGACGTCAATAGAAATAGAACTTACTTTTGAAAAATCTAGTCAGTTTAATTAACACGGTCCTATTTCCGAAGAATGAATATGTTACGTTGTACAAATTAAATGAAATACTACAAAAATTCTTTATTTAATTTCCAAGAAAAATTCCAGTTTTATTAGCGTTTTGGTTTTAAAAACAAGCGTAACCTATTATTAATTTCTGAAAAAGCGTTCACAACTTATTTCACGAATTTACGCGTCCATTCGAACAAACTGCAACTATTATTAAATAAACAAGAACTAAGATCAATCTGATTCCTATTCACTTCATAGCAGTAGCACAACGATATGTACGTTGCAGATTACTAATATCTTTAAAATTTCGTGCACCAGGTTTGAGTGTCAAAAAAGGTACAATAAATTATTAAAACAAGAAAGTTTTTGAAAAAGATATAAATGTTTTATAGCGTTTATGTAACTCAAATATTAGAAATTGTTTATAGAATAATAAAATTTGCATATAATTGACTTTTAATAAACATAAAAAAATGTCAAGTTTATAGTTTTGTGCACTAATCTTTTAAAATAACAAAAATTTAGCTCTTTCATCAAAATATATTGACTAAAATTTTTTGAACTTTTCAAAAATCTTTTATAAAAAACCTCTGATAGAAATGTAGCAATTTAGAAATATTCCTATACCACATTTTGTAATTTCCAATTACAATACCATACTCAATATTTTTCTATGTTAGTCGAAAAAAATTTTTATATTATCCTTGTTTGAATTAACGAACGTCAGTAAAAAGCAAAATTAATAATCCTCATACATTCATAAGAACAAGTCGGGCACTAATGTAGTGCGTCTCCACAGGTTGCCTTTTTTATTTAGCATTTGTAAAGATTTGGCTCAGCTTTTACTGGCAACTACTCAACAGTAAGAGTCGTACGCACGCTTGTACAAAAACGAGATAACCGAAGCGACCGAGTTCGAACGTTCCATCCAAAGATTGTAATGCAGGAAAAGAGACAAATCTTGCGAGCGATTCAATGTAGTTGATAAAATGAAAAAATTAGTCCGGAAGCTCGAAAGTTTAAAAATTATTGCATACTCAAAGAAAAAATAAAATTAAAACTTCTGTTTTAAAGACTATTCAATTTTCAATTAATTAGACAAAAAATAAATCCAAATAGAGAAGTGAATTATTCAATAAAAGATTTCTAAAGAAAAATTTAATTCAACATTAAGTCATTAAAAGATTAATTTATTAATTTAAGTAAAGAAGTTAAGTAAATTGTTTCGTGAAATTTCTAATTCTTCACTACAACGTTTCAGGAAGTTTTTTTAAATAAAAAAAATTTGTAAATCTTTCTTCATTACAAAGTGAAATCTACTCGAAACTTTTAATCGGCCTTTTCTCGCGAAACGGTGCAAGCCTAAAAAGTGCAAGGAAAGAGGGAGCCGCTGGTCGTTCGCGTCTAGCAATGACGTCATAAACGGCTTGGCGCGGCACTGGTCGGGGTGTACGCGTTTATCAATGAACGTACTCGACGCCTACGAGCAAGCGCGCGCCCGCGCAAAACTGATTGCCAGATAGAGATGGAAAGAAAGTGGGGAGATGCCAGAGCCGACGAGAACTCTTCGGGGAAAGCAGAAATCGTCCACCATTCGAGCTCTCGCGCTGGTGCACCTAATGTACTGCAACTAAATTAGAAGAGATTATCGTAGCGTCGAAACTGTTACGTTGACGATGAATCTGGTGAAAAGGGACGGAAAGCAATGTAACTTTAGAATTATTTTTCATTTTCAGAAATGAATATTTTCTTCAAAAAGTAAGGTAATGAAAGGCGTATCGATGATATTTGTATAACTTTATTCCTTTCTATTATTATGTCTAAAAAAATACAATATTTGATTATAAAATTATCAACCTTCGGTTAAAAATAGAATATTTCATGTAATGGGCATAGCGAGTGAACACAATGGATTCACTGATTTTTTTATACTCTAAGATTTTTTTTTAATTCGCATTTTTGAAACAAGGAAATATAAGGCTGCTTGATGTATATATGTTGCTTTTTATTAAAGAATTAATTCTTACTTAATAATAGTGATCCCACTCACTATTATTTCAATTACGATAATCGTTCACAAATTAGATTCTCTAATATTGATTTATCTTTTGCATCAATGAAAACTGCTTTATCTACCAACTGGACTGTTCTTGATGATCCCTGGGGCAGTGATCATTTTCCGATTTTTATAGAATTAGATATGCAACCCGAATATTTATACAAAGCTTTAAATATCACCTTAAAAAAAAGCAAAATTAGATTGGAATAAGCTTCAGGATGAAATATTAGCTAATAAAGATAAATTCTTAAATTTAGATTTTACTAACGCGAATTATATTGATAGATACGATATTTTTATTGCTACTTTGGATAGTTATATATTATTATAAATTCTTATTTTAAAAAGAACAATAAAACTCCTAACATAGTCAATACCAACTTTTTATTCAAAACCAATAAAAGGAATAAAATTTGGTGGAATGATCAATGTGACAAAGTCATTCGTCGTAGAAAGGTGTTGTTTCTGCTCAAACCATAAGTTTTCTTAAGAACGTCAAAAAAGAATCATTTCTCAGCTTCGCAGAATCTATTAATCCGAAACAATTTATAACTCAGGTGTGGAGCAAGATCAAAATATATAAAAATGGGTGTGAAGAATCTATTTCTTCAATAGGCAATGATTTATTCCATAAAAATGCTAAAGTTTTTGTGTTCGAGTGAAAAAGACCAATTATTCACTAAGATACAGCTATTCAACAAATTTTTTTACATAAAATTAAACCTTAATATCTTTTGAACTAATAAGTTTCATAAGCTGAAAAACTATACAGCTCTAAATATACAAAAGATCTACCTTTTACCAAAATTTCTATTCAATTAAAGCCTTTTTACTCCTGTAATCGTTGGACATAGAAAACTCATTTTTTTTAGTTTTCAGCTTTTTATTAAAAAACTAATAGACAAAATGACTTGAAATTTTTACAGATTATGGTTTTATATATTCTTAATTACCAAAACTTTCTTCATAGTATTTCATAATTTAAATTAAGAATTATAAGCTTTAAAAAAAAAAAAAAAAAAAAACACGTTTTGGTTAAAGACACAAGAACCGTAAGAGCTAAACTGTTTTCTGTAAAATTATAGGTATTTTTATGCTCTTTAAAATGATCTTTGTTTGATTGTAATATCTCAATCCTATTATTAAAAAAAAGTAAAATTAAATTTTTCGAAAATCGAAAATTTGCGATAAAACGAAAACAAATAAACTAAACAAAAAAAGATTTTTTTTGCCGCCATCGCGAAAAAAAAGCAAAAACATGAGTCGTGAAAGATGCAAATCCGTTCAGTAGAAGCTGAGATCGAGGCGTATACACCCACACATACATCCATACAGACATTTTTCAAAAACCATTTATTGTCGTTCCTGACACCTTAAAGTATTAAGGTTTTTCGAACAACTCCAAAAATTACTATCACAAAATGCTTCCTCCTAGAGGAAGCACTTATTCACATCAATATGATGAATTCTTTCTTGCCCCGTTTTCATATCAGGAGTTTGAATGTGCTCTTTATTCTTTTAAAAATAATTCATCGCCAGGCTGTGATAAAATTAACTATGAAATTCTAAAAATTTACCGGAGTTTCAGAAATAATCATTTTAGATATTTTTAATGATTGTATGGGTTCTGGAAATTTCCGTAAGCAATGGAGCAATTACTTAATTGCTTTCATACCAAAATATAATAGCAGTAAGACGAAACCTTTAGCTCTTGCTTACTGAAACTACTTGAAAAAATGGTTAATTTTAGAACGTCATAGTTTATAGAAAATAACAATCTAATTCCTACTTGCCAGAATGGGTTTAAATAAATAAATCTTGCATCGATAATTTAACAATTTTAACAAATGATATCCAGTAGGCATTCTACAAAAATGAAAGTGTTGTTGCCCTTTTTTTGGATATCAAGGGTGCCTTTGATAATGTAATACCTGATTTAATGCTAGAAGATTTATATAACTTAGGCTGTTCCTTACAATACCTACAATTCTATTGTAATCTATTTTATAAGAGAAATCTTATTTTTATCAATATCAAAAATGAGGAAAATGTTTTATTTTTTGCAGATAAGGGTCTGCCTGAGGGTGCTGGTTCTAGCTCGATTTTGTTTTCCATTTATACTAGTTTTGCATCAGGACTCATTAACAGTAACTCCAAAATCAAGTCTTAATGTTTACAGATGATACAGTAAAATATATACTGATAGTAATAACATATCACAATCTCTCAGTAATTTAGAAAAATGCTCCAATAAGTTATTTGTTAAATTGGAAGCTAAAAACCTTCTACTTTCGCCAGAAAAATATTGTCTTGTTAACTTTAACAAGAATACTCCTAGGTCATGCATTAAAAAAATAAAAATTAATGATATTAGTGTTATTTCTTCTAAACGATATTGGACAATAAACTATCTTGGCTGCCCCATATTAAAAACTTAAGTTATAGATGTGCGTTTCCAATGATGATTTTGACATTCTTGAGAGGTGTGTGGTGGGATGCTGACCCCAGCATTATTAACATACAAGTCTTTAATTAGATCCAGAATAGAATATGATGGATTCTTCATATCACCTGGGGATTCTAACCATTTGAATATACTTCAAAAAAATCCAAAATGCTGCGATTAGGATCTCTTTGAGATATATAAACTCACCAATAACTGTCTTAACAGCTGAATCGAAAATAAAATTATTAAAACATAGGTTTCTTTATCTTGGCTATAAGTATATACTAAAAAATTTAGCAACTGATCCTAATTGTATATAATCAAATTTATCTCAAATACTTTTAACTGCTATATATTTCTTGGTTTAGAGAGGTATAATCCACAAATCGATTAATTGTAAGTATTGCAAATATACAGTTAATTATAAGTCTTTATTTACGCAATGTCAATGTTACATTAATATAGGTAATGAAATCCAGATATCTGTAGGTCCTGCGAGTTTATTTCAAGATAAGTTTGAGTGTGATAATAGTATTGATATTTATACTGATGGCTCTAAAATTGATAATAATCAACAGTCAAATGTAGGTTTTGCCTACTGGTCTGAAGATATTCGTTTTAAATTCGTGTTAAATCGTTAATGAAAGTTAAAGATTTAGGCTGTGAATCACCCTTGATTATGCTAATAATGGAAAAGCTTTCTATCGCCAAAGACCTTAGTATCAATATCGAAATATTCTGGATACCATCTCACCTAGGTATTTCGGGTAACGATCATGTTGATGATGATGCTAAAAATGCTGCATTAAACGGTATTTTGGACAATGTTGATATTCTTCATTCTGATCTATATATTATTTATATGTCACTGTGTTATGAAAGTAATCAAAATAAAATTATTAATAACAGTAAGGTTGCTGGCTCCTTCTACTTTGATAACATTTATTCTAATTGTAAATATCCTTCGTTTAAATAAACTAAAAAGTAATCATACTTCTTTAAATTCTTCGCCCTATAGACTTAAGATTGTACAATCTGATTTATGTAAATGTGGCAAGGATCAAGAAGAAGAATAAGCTTAAGATTTTTGGTCTTTACTCCATCTTCTCGCTACTATTAAATTTAAATTACAACATAATTAGTGTTCTTTTAGTAAATTTATTAATAAGATAACCATATAATATATTTAATATGTATTAACAGAAAATTATTTCTCTTCTTATAGTATATTTATATTTTCTTACTACTTATTTGTGTATATGTATATGTATACATATATGAATTTTTATCTGTGATTCAATTCAATTCTAAGTCAATTAGGCGTATACATGTGCATATATATTCTAACTTTAAATCGCTTTTCATGAAATTTATATTACTGTATTTTACTCTAATGTCATTTCTTATTCCGCATACTTTGTATTATGGTTGTATATAAATCCATTTTTGCCAATAAAAATTCGTTTAAATGTTAAAATTTGAATTTTTGTCTTTTGCTTGCAGCGGTGTATGGCGGGCTGCATACCGTTGGTTATATAATTTTACAACGTACAATTTTCGAAAAGTTTACTTTGGTTAATATTTTAATTAAATGTTGAATAATATGCTCTTCTATCCCATAATAATAAATTACAAAACGGAAGTTATAACATAAACGTATTTTTACTATCAGTATTTTAAAGTGAGGAATGATGAACTTCTTAATTTTGTTATTATATGAAAATCTGTTATTATATGCAATATTAGATGCAATACAACAGTTACTACATTGCTCTGCCGAAACCTGACGATCAAGGTAACCGCATAATCTTCCACGGTTTGGCGGACACGAATTCGAGCAACTACATGTTCAACGAGGCGGTGAAGGTGCTGTTGATGACGATGGACTGGAGCTTGTACAACTACGGTTGTGTGCCCGGCCATATATTCCTTTTCAATATGAGGGGTTTGAAGTTAAGTCATCTCTCTAGGCTCACCATTGCGGGAATGCGGAGATTTTTCGAATTCATTCAAGAAGCGACACCCGTTCGTCTGAAGGCCATTCTCGTAAAAAATTGTATCAGGTTTGTTGATAAAGTGCTAGCCCTTATTAAGCCGTTCATAAGTTATTCAAAAACTATTGTTAAAAAAGAAATATAATCTCGTTTTATTTTAGATATTATTTCTTTGAATTAAAGAAGATATTTTTTTTTCTCGGACGTTGTAAAAGACTCTCTCTGATTTCTGGTGAAAATAGTTTTAATGAAAAAAAAAAACACTTTTATCTACAAATTAATATAATAAAATTTAAATATAAAAAATAAATAATGAACTCACTTAAATGGTACTTATATTGCAGACATACTTAGCTATGAAAATTTGAGAGACCACTTTCTCTTTAGTCTTTTTTTCTCCTTCTTTCGCATTTAGCACTTCCTAGTTGCAACAGATCAACTGCTTATGTACGCGTACATACCTGCACATTACTTGATTGCATTTTCTTGATGATGTAACCCATGTTGTCCACGAAATATGCCGGTTCATTTCGCAATAGACGAAGAAAAGTTGACATTTCATCTGAAAATAGTAAGTCATATTTTTATGTGTGTTATGACACTAAATTAATCTGAATTTTAAAATGCATAGCGAAAAAATAAATATTTTTATAGAAAATGTACCAAATACATTGAATTTGGGAAAAAGTTGAAATTAAATTTAAATTTGTGAATTTCAAACTCGATCATTCATTGGTACAATGGTTCAATTTCAAATAAAATTATAATGTTTATTACCGAAAATAATATTTTTTTAATTCTATAGAAACAAAATCTATTAAGTCGTTGAATAGTATCTTAGAAAAAAGTTTAATTGCAAAAACTTCCTTTTGAAAAGCTTATTATAAAATCTCGATTAACGTTTATTGTTATTTGTTTTATATTTTTTATTCTGATTTCTTTTTATCAATTTTACTTATTTTTAATAACCGTTCTACATCAAAATACTTTTTTAAAAATCGAAAACTTTGCTCACGACATTATCATGACATTTCAACTTTTTAAATTTGAGTAAAAGGTATAATATATGCTAACAGTGTATTGTTCTATTGTAAACTTTGATGTACTTGAAACATTAATATTATTTTTATATAATAAAACTGAAAAGAAAAATGATACATTTTGCAGAAGCTCATCGGCATAATAATTGCAAAAATCATTTAAATTAAAGGATTCCTTGCTCAAACAAATGTTAGCACGAATGTACTCTCACAGTCGAGTACTACTTATATAATCAACGAAGTAATTCAAGACTTCGTGCTGATTTGCATTTTAAATCCAAAACCAAGATGACAGCTTTCGCGCAATAAAAGACAAACAAAAAAAGACAGGCGGAAAAGAAATATCGCGTACTTGACAAAAAATAGACGGTCACAAGAGCCAGTGACTTTAAGAAGGAAAGGAAAAACTATTGGTGCAACCGTTCGCTAAAAATCGGTATTACTATACCAAACTGGTGGTTTTGCTCGGCAAATTACTACAGTCGAATTCGAACGTGAGCGCAAGTAAGACGTATTACGCGCCCCGGAACGACAGTGCAGTGTTTTCGTAAAGCACTCTAACCAGATTTCAGTGTAAAATAGCGTACTTTTTTCACGCATGTCTTGTTCTAGCACTTTAAGAAGTGCGCTGTCTAGTTTATGTGCTGTGCGCTTCTTTGCGTTTAGTTAGTTATAAGTTGGTTCAGTGTTTTCATTTAATTTTACAATTTCTAAGATAGATTTATGTAAGTAAAACGGCTCACTCTTTATAATCTATTAACATGCACACGTACGGATAAATCTACAGACTTTTTAATTTTTATGTCTATCGGTTTCTCCAACATTTTGAAAGTGAAATCTTAATTTTTTTGTTATTTTTTTGTTATAGTATTATATTTTATTAGTTTTCTTGCAACTGATAATGAACGCAATGTCTAATTATAAAAAACGAAGAAAATAAAAGTCAAAGTCAAAGTTAGAATCAGACATTATAAAATGATCATGTAACTCTTTCTGGCATATTTCTAATGTAATTATAAGGTTCTGAAGTAAATTGTAATTATATTTTAATATAATATATAATATAGTAAATGTACGATGGTAAAATTAAACATTTTTGTTGGCTCACATGTAAATTTAATGGGAAGCCTTTTTACTTAAAATAAGTACTTTTAAATAATAGAAACATCGAAAATCATCACTATTAGTTGAGGAATTGACATTCTAATGTATGTACTAAGAAATTGTGAAATAGTTCTACATAATCAGAAAATTAATACAAAATCACGTTTTTACTGCAAAAATTCAGTACAAATCGCCAAAACCAATAGCTACAGATCCTATCAGAGTAAGAAAAACATTATTTAAAAATTGTTCATTTAATTTATACTATCAAGTTAACATTTTTCTTCTTTGTTATCTCAAATATTAAAGAATCTGTAGATATTCGCCCATATATTATACATGTGTATTTTATTAATAGTTAAAAACTTTGTATAATATTATAATAAGTAAAATATCATACTAATAAAAAAAGAAACAAATTTGATTTAGATTTATGAAATTCAGTCTCTACGACGCAAATTTTAATATCGAATGTATTTGTAAGTTTATTCATTTTAAAATTTGTTAATAAATTAGTTAAGAAGTTATTAATAAATTAAGGAAATTAGAAATTAAATGGCCTTGATGGTTTTTTATCAAATAGTTTAATAAAAATCTCCCGTAAATTAAATAATAGACTTCAAGAACGTAAATACGATATAAATAAATTTATTTATTTATTGATGATTTGGACACTTTGTGACCTTATCAGAAACTAATCATAAATTATAAATAATATTAATAAAGATTATTAGCAATTCGTAATTTGAATTATAACAAAATATTAATTATTTATAATTTGAAATTAGTTCCTGAAGAGTGTCATAAAGAAAGTGCTCGAAACATCGAACAAAGAAATAAATTATTAAACAGTCTGACCAATTGTTTCAAATTTATTAAAAATTTATGGATAATTGTTTTTACATCGCGTCATTTTCGGTAAAACTCAAATCAAAGTAAATGAATACAAAATAAATGTAAACTGTTTTACATAGGAGGAAAATAATTATAACTTACACTTATGACATTTAAAGAGAGAGAATTAAGTTCACAAATTTATTATTCTACAAAATTTAATTATTTAATTTTACAAGAAACCTTCAAATGTACATTAAATAATATTAATAAACAAATAAAAACAAGCTTACTATACCAACTAGCAATAGTATCATCTTTTTAAATCATAGAATTGTATTTAAATAAATCCCATCACAGTAAAATTCGAAATATAATTCGAAAATTCGAAATTCGAAAAATAATAATTAGAAATACAATCATTAATTACTTATAAGATTACTAAAATACTATAACGGAATATTAACGGGATAATATAAAATGATGAAAGAACTAATCAAAGCAAAGAGCCTAGAAATAATCTGCTTATAAGAAACAAATCTTTAAGACGAATAAAAAAGCAGCCTAAAAAATTTTTCTTGCTTAAATATAACAATAGAAAAGATTATAAAACAGCTAATGAGGGATTTAAAAAATGATAAAAAATGATCTCTACAGCAAACAAAAACAAAACTAAATCAATGCAACAATTTAATCAGTTGTGTTTAACGTGACGATAGAAAACTATAATATAAATACATGCAGCATATATGTAAGTACCAGATATGACGTCAAAAAAATTAATTTATAAAAATTAATATAACAACTTTGAACTCTTACTTTTATGAACTTTTTATGATAACAGAAGACTTTAATAGTCACAATACATAAGGAGGATTTTATAAAACAAATAAAAAAAGCAAGATTATAGAAATAATAATTTAGTAACATCAAACAACAACTCGCCAACTTATTTCATGTAAAATTAAAGAAAACTAGCACTATTGACCTAATTTATTGCAGTAATAATAGCTCAAGCTGCTTAGAAGCGACCATTTCCCCCTTATTCTATGAAGTTAATTTGTTCCAATACCCAAAAAACATACTATAAATAGACGGAACTATCTTAAAAAGCTAACTGGAACAAATATGCCAAAGTTATCCCATGTAAAAATAATTTATATAATTTTTACCAAGATCTTATACTTTTATTTTTTAGATTCGTAAAATTTTGATTCTTTATAATTCGTACAAAAGTTGTGTACAAAAATATAAAAAATAAGGGCTCCTCTAATAGTCATCGGTGGCTAATTATGTTATGAGAAGTGTAAAAGGTTAATGCGCCACCAAGCGGAGTTAATTTTATTTTTTACAACTGCAGGCGCTTGGAGGCGTATCCTAACCTATTACACTTCTCATGACAAAATTAGCAACCGATGACTATTACAGGAGCTCATATTTTTCATATTTTTGTACAAAAACTTTGTACGAATTATGTAGAATCAAAATTTTACAAAATTTAAAAATAAAAGTATAAAATCCTGGTAAAAGTTATATAATTAAATTACTTTTACATGGAATATCTCTCTAGAAATAAATGAATTTAAAAAATACATTATACACTCAACAAAAAAACCGCTGCAAAGTCATTGGCAGTTAGCTTCCTCCTAATTAATTTATTGTGCCATTATTATCTCGTTTTTATTATTATTTTATTTTTATATGCTCATTTTAGAAGTTAATGAAAAGCTAACAAAATTTATATTTAAATTTACTTTTAAATCTAAAAAACAAGAAAAGAAACAGCAGATGTTAGCAATTAACCACAAAATTTTCAGCTGATGTTATCCTTAACTCAGCTGTGATGTAAGCACAGGTGTCCCTCAGAGGAAAGATCAGATTTATCAAACGGAAAGGTCATTGTGGCTTCCTGTTGGGTGTGGAAAACGTAGCAGCATTAACTCGATCCACATCTAGTGCTCTTCGTACCTGAACCCTTTCCACTTACTGAAGGAAAGTACTCAGGCCAGCAGACTGACAATAAGTTCGCCGATGAGCAGACCTCACTATATCTTTTTTTTTTTTTTTAAGGCTGCTTAGATGAGATTAGAGAGATGAATATCCCTACCTCCGCTTTGTCTTGGTCCGGCTGCAGACTGCAAAGAACGGTGATATTGGATGGTTACTTCGGTTGCGTATCGCTTTGGGAAGCAATTCGAGACCAGTCCGTCTCCATCAGCTCGTAGTTCTATGTTCATCCACCGTCTCTCTGTGGGCTATTTTAGATTTAAAGGGGGCTTCGAGAAAGTGCAAAAGAATTACTACTTAAAAAAATTAGTAAAGTAAATCAAATAAAAATTCTTGGCCTAACATTTAATAGTAGATTAAACTGAAAACCACGCATAAAAAAATTCATGTAATCAAAAAATCAATATTACAAAAACTCTTTTTTCCAAAAGTTGGGGAACCGATCAATAAATTATCATCAATACATACGAATCTATAAGAAAATTCAAGATAGACTACGGATGTATCGCATTTGGATCAGCCAGTAAAACTATCTCAAAAGGAACAGACCCAATTCTCAACACCAGTCTAAGAATAGCCACGCACGCACACAACAAGCTCGATAGATAGTATACCAACATAGTTATATGATTCCATTAGAACTAAGCAGAACGCAACTTATAATAAATTATTTAGTAAAAACGCTCTTTTTCGAAAAAAACCTTATTTTATAATGCACTAAAATAATACACTAATAATAGCACTAATAGAACTCCAACTATAAAATTATATATATAAATCAAAAACTAAAACTAAACATCGCGATTCCATGTTAAAGCATATACATATATCAATAGGCAAAAGAAATGGAATAAAATACCTTGTTTACTAAACTTCGAAGCAATAAAATGTATTTTCAATAAAAACAAAAATTTACTAGTTTAATAAAATGTGTAGACTCTATTAATATAAGACACTTAATTTAAGTAAAATGTGCACTGAAATTGAAATGTGAACTGCAATATAAAATTAAAGAATAATATGTTAGTTATATATGATTATGTTAATTATGTAAATACGTACATTCAAACCATGGTGTAATGGTTTGAATGTACGTATTATAATGTACAATGAGCCTTAGTAAGCACATTGATCATATAATTTAGATAATTATAGGTTGATAAAATTTGTTCATTACCAAGAATATTTTTAAAATAATTGATTCATTTTAATGAGATTAAGTAGGATTTTAGAGACTCAAATAGATTGAAAGCCCATTTTGAAAGAAATTCATGTGCATAAACAAAGTAAATTACCTTTAACATGCGGTACATTTGCAAAACAAATTACCCTCAATATATACATCAGAATAAACTAACCGATAAACCTAACTACTGAAATTGAGTGAGTTAGACAATACTAAAAGAAAAATTTTTTCTACGTTCTAGCACTAACGGAGTTTTACCAATGTAATGCAAGAAGAAAATAAATCTTAAAAAGGACAAAAGAAATTAAACCATGAACCTCGGCCACGAAATAGAAGATTCCCAAGCTCGTTGGCCAAACTTAACAGATGAGTTACTAGACGATCTGCAAGCCTGGGCTGCAGCACATTCTCTAACAAAAGTGCCGCGGGAGCAACTTGCAATTTTTGCTCACAGCTGCTTTTACAACAAAGCTGCTACTCTAAGATGCATGGAAATGTACTACAGAATGCGAGCCACAGTACCGGAGTTCTTTGCCAATCGAGATCCAGAGCTGGAGAGTATCAAACACATTATTAAAGTCGTGTGAGTATTTTTTGTCCTGCACTATATTTATATACAAGATATATACCCTTATTAACTCTCCTACGCGTTTTATATATTTATGTGTTTGAATTATTATTAGGGTTGATTCTAATATGGTGATTTATTAAAACACTAAAGATGAAAGTCGAAATTATTGCTTGTTTTTATAAAAGTCAAGATCAGGACAAAAATTAACTTTAATCATATTTCAAAAATATTATATTTTATCGATAAAATTATGATAATCTATATAATATTATTATCTATATAATATTAAACTTCAAATGTTCGTCCGTCCGTCCGTCCGTCCGTCCGTTCGGCCAGTCTTCTATATATTATTATATTATTATATTAGTGAACCGGAAGTGAAAAAGAGTTCAATTGGATATACGAGCGAGCTTCAGCGAACGAGTTTTTTGCTAGTTCATATTATTCATATTATGTAGTTTAATTATTTTAAGTAGAAAATAATATTTAATATTCCAATACAGTTTATACGTTAGTTTGTTGAATTAGTTTGTTGGTATCAATTTTAATAGACTTAATGGTTTGAAAAACATGTTTCCTATGTATTCAATAAATATTAATCGTACAAAAAAATAAAAAGTCTAATGTATTCATAAAACATGATATAAATAAAGATGTAAATGTATTATATAAATAATTGCTGAAAAACATGCAAATAGTAATGAAAAAGGTTATAAACATTTGACTAATTGTTCGCATCAAGGCGTAATAAAAAGTGTAAAATATATTGGTAAATCAATACTAGTTTTAACGTGTGTGTGACGATTTTTTCGACGTAATTTATTGCTGCTAGTGCTTGGCGTGCGAAGAACATGAAATGATATAAAGTCTTCAGTATGAACTAATAATTAAATGAATTCTGTGCATCATAAATGTGCAGCGCATGGCACAACGAAAAAATGTATAAGAATATCCAAAAAAGTGCCTATTTCAAAAATGGTACTTTTTAATGTAGCCTTATGCATTTTTATTTTGTGCCATACGGCACATTTAGGCCGATTTCAGAGAAGATTTTATAGTCAGTCATTTCACGTGCTTCGCACGCCAAGCAAATAGTAGCAATAAATTACGCCAACAAAATCGTCACACACACGTTAAAACTATTGTGGATTTACCCATATACGCTTCCTGATGCTTTTGTTATTAATACATTTCCTCTTATCTTAAAAAAGTAATGGATGAAATCTGTCATCACATAAGACTATTTTGATTGGATGTAATCGACAATTTCACAGTCACTTGGTTTTTTGCTTAGAATTGTTTATTATTATTGTGTGATTGTTTTCTATATGTAAAATCGTCTGCTCTTTCCGAATTCAGCATAAAATTTTTCATATTTTTCAAAAAATTCAATATAGTCGCTCAAATCAAATATCTAAGTTACATTTTTTATGGGTTTTTGAAGGAATTGCGTAATAATGACAGGCGGGAAAAGTTTTTCAGACAATTGATGAAGAAGGTAAAAACATTGAATATCAAATCTAGAGCAGGCTTAAAAAGTTTGATTAAGATCTTCTAGGTCTTCGCCAAAAATACAACGGTCAGAAGCTGAAAGATTTTTTCAGAGTAAACTATAAGATAATGATTGACACACAAGATGTCAAAAACTGAAGACCTATAACGATAGGCTCACTACTAGTGAGACTATACTTAGTTCTACTAAACAAACGTATTAGAGCGAAAAAAGCCCGGGGGATTCGACAAAAAGGGTTCACGAATGAAAACCGGTTTTCCGTTCTGTGAGTTGAGAGTTCCACCACGGCATCGACTTTGTTGTTAAAAAAATGATTTTATTTGCGACTTGATAGTTCGATGGCTTTTTCCAGGGTGTCGTCCTCTTGCAAAAAAAAGTTGCTAAAAAGGAACAAAAAGGACAACTTGTTTTCTCCATGGAAACGAGCATTCAGCGGCTTTTCGTCGTCCGTGAGAGCTACTTGCGTCCACCCCGCGCATTCATCTTTTACTGAAATTCGTACGTCAATGATGAATAGAATCGCGACCCCGGACGATCCTTGCGATCGCCGTGCTCGCTTGCCTTTAAAACATCGCCAATTTCGAAGAAATGATGCAGAGACAATTAAAGATTAATTTTATATACTCCCCCCTGTACAAATATCTAGGAGTTTTGTACATCAACAAACAGAACAACTTTTCTCGTCGCCGAATACAAAATCCATTTGCAGTTCGAATTTCCACTGTTTACCGATACAATTGTTTATCTCAGCGGCTAGCGACATTTCCGCTTCTTTTAATAAAAATTCAGAAAGTTTCTCCAATTTCGGCTTCTCATTGTTTTCACCGGCGACATAACGATAATGTAATTACTCATCATGGAGTTCAGTAGTTTTAATAATACCTCACTCGTTAGACTAAGATTATAAAGATAATTTTGATTATTTGAAGTCTTTATTGCATTTACTGAATTTCTGAATTTAGTGGCAAATTCTATATAATCACTTTTATGAGAGTCAATACGTGCCAAAACTTTGATTTGATTTATCAATTTAGTCAAAATTATTCGCGGATTTCCAAAACGCATTTCTAACGTCTTCATAATTTCTTTGGCATTATATTGCCACCCGCAAATAACGTTTTCGCGGCAGTCCGAGCATCACTCTTTAAACAATCATATAATCGTATAGCATTTTCACGGTCAGAAATAATTCCCGAGCAGCATCCCCAACCCCTTTCATCCCCCGGGTTAACCGATTTACTAAAGAAATAATCCACAATAAATATTTTTTTATAGCACTTTTAATTTAATAACGGTCGCGACAGATTTTGTTTTCTTCCGACTGCAATTATAATGGGCAAAAATTAATTTTTAATTAAATAACGTGATCGGCAAGGTGCGGTTTGTACGCATAAGAATCCTGCACATATTAATTGTACACACTTTAACATTGATGAAAATTATATATAGATATATCGAGCTATCCTAAATTGTGCACAATTAATATGTGCATGATTCTTACGTGTACAAACCGTACCTTACCACGTGATCGCTTCTCGTAGAATTTTTTTCAAAGTAGTTAATGCCATCGGCGATTTAATAAAAATAAAAATTAGGGCTCGTCCCAATCGTAAATTCAATATTTGACCACATACATGGACGTCGGTCAGAAGAGGTTAAACTGATAATAAATATATTAAATCTAAGATTCTTTTTTATTGAAAAAAAATAGAAAAGACTATCTATACATATATATAAAAACCGCAGTCAATTCATTGTTACTTATCTTCCTCCTAACTAATTTATCGTTCCAATATTATCTCCGAGATTCATTATAAGCAATCGATTTCAACAACATAATTTTAAACTATTCTATATTTAATTATTTATTTATTTTTTATTATTATTTTTTTTTCTATGTCCTTTAAAATTTAATGAACAGCAAACAAAATTAAAATAAAAATTTTCTTATATTGGAATATTTAAAATCCTAAAAAATAGAATTTTTGAAACTCCATGCGCAAAGCTCGATTTCGTATATCATATATAATTTAAAATCGTTATAAAACAAAAATCAGTACATGAATTTGAAAAATTCTTTTTAATTTTGAAAATTTAGTTATAGGTGAAAAAAATAAGTGGTCGATCATTGAAAGAGATCGATTATTCACTAATAAAAACAGAAAAACTATACAGCTCTGAACATCTATCTGTAAAAGATCTACCTTTTCCCAAAATTTCAAGTAATTTAAAGTTTTTTTACTTCCGTAATCGTTCATCCTAGAAAACTAATTTTTTTCGGTTTTCAGCTTTTTATTCAAAAACTAATTGACAAAATGGCTTGAAATTTTTACAGATTATAGCTATATATATTCTTAATTACAAAAAATTTTTTCAGAGCAGTTGATAATTTAATTTAAGAATTATAAGCTTTTTAAAACAAAACATGTTTTTATTATAAACAAAAGAATCATAATAAGAGCTAGGGTAACTTTTTTTCTCTGAAATTATAGATATCTTTATGCTCTTAAAAATTGTATTTGTTCGATTAAAATATCTCAATCCTATCATTAAAAAAAAGTAAAATTGAATTTTTCAAAAATCGAAAATTTGCGATAAAACAAAAACAAATAAGCTAAAAAAAATGAGCCGTGAACGATGAAAATCCGTTCAGTAGAAGCTAAGATCCAGGCGTATACATACAGACAGACACAGAAACACACACACACACACACACACACACACACACACACACACACACACACACACACAAACATCCATACACACATTTTTCAAAAATCATTTATCTTGTCCCTGATACCTGAAAATACAATTATAGTAGGTTTTTCAAACAACTCCAAAAATTACTATTACGAAGCTTCCTCTAGGAGGAAGCAAAAAATAACAATATAAACAATTATTATTGCAACTATAATATAAACATTAATTTGACTTTAATGTTGTGGTTAGATGAACTTTTATTATTAAGCAGCAATTTGTTTTAAATGTTTAATTAATGTATAAAAAGATGAGGTAAGTGATCCTTTTAAAGAATATAATTAGTAAATAGAAATTAGTATTCTTTTGAAAAGGAAGAAAAATTGTTTAATAGAAAATTTTTTTTTTTAATATTAAGTTAGTTTCTTAAAAATTGCAAAAGTGGCTGATCAGAATAAAATTTGCTTCCTTCTGGAGGAAGCTTGGTGATAGTATTTTTTGGAGTTATGCTAAAAATCTGTTATAATTGCATTTTAAGGTGTCAGGAATAAGAATAAATGGTTTTTGAAAAATGTCTGCATGGATGTATGCGTGGATCTCACACGGGAACATTCCCAACCGTCCGCCTCCGTGTTTGATGAAATTCAGATATGTTGTAGTTTATCGAAAACTAAGAGATACGTGTTTTTTTTTATCAGCGGAAAAAGCTGTTTAGGGTGTAAAACCCACCCTCAAAAGTCGTCCCCAAAACAGAGTTACAGCAATATCTTTAGCTGTAACACATATATTTATTATTTTTCGATAAACTATAACATATCTGAATTTCAGCAAAATCGGAGGCAGACAGTTGGGAATGTTCCCTTGTCAGCTCTCTCAATTTTTTTGTTTTCACGGCTCAATTTTTTTTTTTTTTTTTTTTGTGATACTGGCAAAAAAATTCTTTTTTTTTGTTTCGCTTATTCGTTTTTGTTTTATCGTCGATTTTCGATTTTTGAAAAAATTTATTTTAATTTTTTTTAATGATAGGATTGAGATATTTCAATCGAACAAGAAGCATTTTAAAGAGGATAAAAATACTTATGATTTCAGAAAAAAAAAATTACTCTAGCTATCATGACTAATTTGTTTTTAAGAAAAACATGTTTTTTTTTTTTAAAGATTATAACTTAAAGATTATAACTTATTATAATTTAAAGATTAAATTAAATTATCAATTGCTCTGAATCAAATTTTGGTAATTAAACGTATATCTAAGATCTGTAAAAATTTCAAGCCATTTTGTCAACTAGTTTTTGAGTTAAAAGCTGAAAACTGAAAAAAATGGTTTTTCTATGTCCAAAGATGTCTGGAGTAAAAATACTTCAATTGACTTGAAATTGTGGGAAAAGTTAGATCTTTTGTATGTTTAGAAGTGTATAGTTTTCAGCTTATAGAGTAAAAAAACTTTTAATTTTGTTATTAAATGCATATCTTTCATTGTGCCATTAAAAAACAATCATTTTGTACGATGCAATCCAACAGGTACTACATTGCTCTGCCGAAACCTGACGATCAAGGTAACCGCATAATCTTCCACGGTTTGGCGGACACGAATTCGAGCAACTACATGTTCAACGAGGCGGTGAAGGTGCTGTTGATGACGATGGACTGGAGCTTGTACAACTACGGTTGTGTGCCCGGCCATATATTCCTTTTCAATATGAGGGGTTTGAAGTTAAGTCATCTCTCTAGGCTCACTATTACGGGAATACGGAGATTTATCGAATATATTCAAGAAGCAATGCCCGTTCGTCTAAAGGCCATTCACGTAATAAACTGTGTCTGGTTTGTTGACAAAGTGCTAGCCCTTGTTAAGCCATTCATGAAGAAAGAGCTTTTAGATATCGTAAGTCCATTTATTTTATTAAAAAACTTTTATTTAAGAAGAAATATAATATGGCTTTTATTTCATAAATAAATGTTTACAAAAGCGAAACATTTTGAACAAAATAATTACATTTTATTGCAGAATAAACATGAAAATATTCTTAAAATATTAAAAATTTTTTCTAAATATTTAAGAATGGACAAAAGATTCATAAACATTTTTTATCCTTAGTTTTAACAAAAATTTACTAAAATTAATGAACTCATATTCCCCTAAAAACATTTAAAAATGGGTGTGAACGTATAAAATTATTCATATACATAAAATTGAATCATTTTTATAACTAGATAAATCGAATTGCATATTTTAGTACAAAAGAAATTTCGGAATAAAAATATTAAAATAATTTTTTTTTTATAAGTTATATAATTTTTAGGAAACAAAGTTTTTAAGATTTTTTCTGCCTTTTTGTTTATTGATTATTTATGCACTCATCACAACTGTATCAATGAGTAACCAAAACATGCAATTTCAAAAAATTAATAGCTTTGTATAATCATTGCGACTCCCCACAGAACCCTCTAGTCATATATTCAGGAAAAGTGGTGTTCTTTAAAAATTCGTGCAACAAAAGGCCAAATATCAATTTACAGAAGTCTCATTAATTTGTATTCAAATTAATGAAAATTTTTATTAAAAAATAATGGAATTTCATTATAGTTAGATTATACTTTGTTTATTACAAGATTCAGGTATTATGAACTTTTATCAAAAAGGCATAAAAGTTATTTACATAAAAAACTAGAATAAAGTAGTCACCCAGGTTTTGTACATGCAACGTCACTGTAACTCAAAAATTTAATTTGAAAACATAAATCATAAAAGAATTGAAATATTAATTATTTATAGAAGCAATATTAAAATAGAATACATTAATAATTGTGCGATAAACTTGTCTGATTTGAAAAAAAAAAAAAATAACTAATATTTATGTCTTATTTTTTCTTTATTTTTTTTTATGATAACTGAACTTCAAGATATTTAAATAAATGAAGTAGTTTTAAAAACTCATTAGGAAAACTTGAAAAGATACATAAGACGACGTACTACAATTATTAAGTTTAGCGTGCAAACTCCAGTTCAGTAATGAGTATAAGTGTTGTTGCTTATTGCGGAAACTTTATCTACAATTACTTCATAACTCATTCACTGTGCAATTAAAGAGAGCGAAAGTTGCAAAGACATTTTGTCGTAATATCATGTATGAACTATAATGGATGAATTATATGAACTCTTAATTGTTTAGAAAAAAGAAAACTACATTAACATTTTATAAGAAAAACATTTTTTTTTTTGTTTGATCGTAAAATCAAAAACATTACAACTTATTGGATATTATATTTCTTAAAAAAAAAACAGTTTTATTTATACCGCCGTTCCACATTGCATGGCTATTGATTACCTTTAGGAAGATTGCTTTTGCGACTATTTTCAAGATTCTGTCCGGATTTTTTATCCAACTGTACGGTTCCATAATTATATGACCTCGTTTATGTTTTGTTATAATTAAATTAATATCATTTGTCAACGAAGTACACGTTTATATGTTTATTGAATGAAAAATTCACTTTGGTCTTAAAAATGATGTTGAATATTTTATTTCCTTCTTTATTCACATTTTAATTAATATTTTATGAGAAACTGATATTTTTCTTATATTTTATTCAATTAGCATTACAATCTCAGTATATACATTTTAATTGTCAAACTCAAACTAGCATTCTTTTGCAGCTACATTTACATACTGGAGACGTCTCTGAAGTTTATCAGTACATTCCACCTGAGTGTCTTCCAAAGGATTTTGGTGGCAAACTTGACGACGTTGAAACCCTTCACGGTAGAGAACATTTTTATTATTCTAGAAATATTTACTAGAAATAGGAGCATATCCGTACTTTAAGAAAAGCATAGTAGTGTAGTAGTAACAATTTTAAAGTAGTAACAGTTTAAAAGTAAGCGTACATTTTAAAGTAGTAACAGTTTAAAAGTAAGCGTACATTTGCAGAAGACTTCTACCAACAATTGGTAAACTTGCGCGGCTATTTCCTGGAGGAAGAGAGGCTTTACAGAGGATATCAGAAGCCCCCAACAAATCCCGGCACTGCCGATTGCGAGGGTTCCAAGGACTTCACAAGCCTTGACGAAATTGCTTGATTCATGACAGGTTGCGTATTATTTCCTTCTCCTGTACTCTTCACGCAAATAATTAAGGTGTGACTTAGATACTTTTATCATGACAGTTTTGCTATCGTGTCTTTTTTATGTACAGTCGATTTCATATTGTAGCATATATGAGGAAGGAACAAATAAAAATTTTACTGGCTGTATCTTATATATTTAAAAATTATTCAATAATCCGAAAGTTTTAAATAAGAGAGTTTTTTAATGTTTTCACCATTATTTGGTCAATTTTTAACCAATTTTTTAAAAATTGGCCTAATTTTTTACCAAAAACTCTATTAAAAATGACACCGTTTGGATCGAAAAATTGGTCAAAAATTGGTCGAAGTGAAAATAATAGTAATATATTGCGAATAGTAACATTTAACCTTTAGAGGACCGAGATTTAAGGGGGTACATCTGAAAACTAATATAAAAGGTATCTAATATCAAGGATTGATCATGGGTATAATTGTGTCAGACCAAGGTTGCACCACGATCGTGGCTTTCCGGTCCTCTAAAGCTTAATAATAGTATTCAATTATTTTTAAAGAATTCTCTACTTAAGGTAGCTCTATAGGTACTCTCTAGTCAGTTGAGATATTAAAAAAAATTTCTTTTTAAACACTTTATTATC
>JAWWML010013657.1:0-25552 GCA_035047165.1 Ormyrus rosae | reverse complement strand
TAAAAACGAGATAATAATGGAATAATAAATTAGTTAGGAGGAAGCTAACTGCCAATGACTTGGCAGCGGTTTTTTTTAATAAACTCAATCGATTTCGACATTAGTATATAAGTATAACTTTTCACAGTGAATTAGGCCTCGCATAGTGCTTAATTAACATTTTAACCCATTAACGCCCAAGCTTAAACCGTAATAGATCCCGCTACCAAATATATGCAGAATTATAATAAAAAGTGAAAAAAAATTTTTTAGTTTAATTATTACAAAAAAATATCACTTTAATATTTATATGTATTATGAATATTAGAAAAACACATTTGTACAAGTTGTGCACACATCAATACATTTAAGAAAATAGAACAAAATTAAAAATGCGTTATAAACAATATTTTATGAATCATTTTTTGTGGGCCACTTATTTTTTTTTTTTTTTTTTTTTTTTTTTATTAATTTTCTACCTAAATTTGTAATTCTGAAATGGAATGACAAAAAAGTTTGTTTAATGTATTTCTTTTATTACACCAAAAATGCATAATTCTTTCTATTTCGTACAGTAAGTATATATGCGTATACTATTTGGACATCACACAATAATATAATTTTTTTAAGATGATAAAACTTGTAGTTTTTTAATATTAGAATATTGATTTTTTGACTCATCACTATATATATTATTTTTATATATAGAAACAATAATTTCACTTAAAAAATTAATATTAAAATTCGATGTTCACATATATATAGTCGCAATAATATGTTATTTAACTTATTGTAGACTTAAAATAGTAATACATTTTTCGGAATTTTTTATAAAGAAATGGATGCTGTTGATGTATTAGTTTGTAATTAGATTTAAAAAATAAAAAGTTAAAAATTATATACATTTTTTAGTTGGTCATTAATGTATTATACGCAATAATTAATTAATTTTTTTACGTTAAGCGAAATCACAATCATTTGAAAATTTAAAATTTATTGATAAAAGATTGTTTCCCAACTCAGCCATGAAATAGCCCTCATTTCACGCTAGAAAGTATCATAGAAAATCGAGTATTTCAATGGTTCGAGAAAATTTTTTGTCCAGCGGAAAAGACTTTTTCCCCCGCTTCCAACAGGACTTACCGGGGTCGTTTTTCTCAGCTTTAAGCTATTTTTTACGATTTCTGTGCACGACTTGAAATGCACGATCATCTATCCAAATTTCTGACACCAAAAGGGGGCTTTTCATGGCTTCGTTAACAAAAAAAAAAGAAACTCGGTTTGTAACACCGGAAGAAAAGCTACTTCAGACTCGGGTGAGGTTTTCAGCACTCGACTCCAACTCGTGCAGAATATTTCACCTTCGCTTGAAATAGCTTACTTTTTCCCCTTGTTCCATAATTTACTATTAATCTTTGTAAATAAAATTTATGATCGTTTGTATTAAAAGTACTTAATAAGAAATAAATAATGACTACATTATTAAAAATTATTTTTTATATTAAACATCTTACTTATATTTTTTAAATTGATTATGTTTATCACTGACACTTGTTGTTAAACATTCAATTATTTGTAGAATAAATTTTAGATTTTATACAAGATAAAACAATTTTTTTTAGTTTTAAATTATTAAGATTATTATTATTAAACTCTTATTATTTGTTGTGCATTCCTTACGTATGACAAAATAATTGCGCACATGCATCAATTCATTTTTTGGGTCTATTGTACAGTAAGTTTGTGAAAACAGAGCGAGTACTTTCTGTTGTTACATTACCAGGTATTTTTTTCAATGAATATGTTTTTATTATGTTTAGATTATTTATTTGGATAAGCTATTTTTTGTAAATGAAATTTTGATTATTCTTCCATAATTTTGTTTTATGCAAGTATAAAACTTTTTTTGTAGAACTATATTGCGGTAATTGATGTTCCAAAGAAAGTTTTTTATCTAATTTATATTTTGTTCAAGACTAAATTTTGTTTATGTATATTCGGCCTTCATCATAATTCTGTACCACACACTGTTTTCAGCTTGTTGCAAACGTTGCCTTGACATTTGTTATACGGGTTTTAACATAATTTTTCAAATAAGAAGTTCATACGTAAATGAATTTTTTGTTTATTCGCATATTACACTGTATGGAATCAATGCACTGACAACTCTTTCTTCTGCAGCATCTTTTGAATCTTTAGAAATTTTTTTTTGTTTGCGTGTTGAGTTATTATCATTAATCTGTAAAATTTTCATGATAAATTTATAAACTTGCATTTTCAATGCGTATGTTATTATTATTATAAGAGAGTATTTTGTATAAATTTCAAAGTATGGTGTATGTTAAGTAAATTTTGTTTAAGTGTAATAATTGTGTAAATGTAATAAGGCACTAATTTTTGTAGTTAAGAATATATATGTATGTATTGTGTAAATTAGTTAGTGAGGTGAAAGAGTCTGTGTTCGTGTTTTTTGTTAATATGTGGCGTTATTTTTTTGTAGATTGTTTTAATAAGTAATATTTGTGTAAATGTACAGATGTATCTAAACATGTAAATGGTGTTCTTGTTCTTTTTATGTGAATGTAAGTGTCGTTTTTAAAAACTAAGTGTCAGTCTGTTTGAAATCATGAAAAATAAGAGACAATTGTATTTAAGTCTAGTATTTTCATATGTAATTTTTTTTTGTACATGAATGTAAATTAGTATACAAGTGTTGTGTTGGATAATAATAATTAATATGTTAATTATTCATTTAGTGTTGTAAAATTTCTTTTAAATAGAAAGATTTTCAAAAATATTTATTTTGTATTTTTGTAATTTTTTGTTTTGAAAACAATTTTTTAATTTCTTAACATTAAAAACTTTAAAATATTCATGTTCCATCGTTATTGGTTTGGGTGCATTGAGTGTTGCATGCAAAAAAAATTAATTAGCAATTTTTTTCGTGTGTGAAATGTCAGTTTTGTGACAAGTGTCTATGTTTGTAAAATGTGAAATATTGTCTTCAATAATAGTGCATGTATTATGCGTGTGTCGTTCGCTTTGTGTATATTTATGTATGTATAAAGTGTCATTTTAGAAGTTTTTAGGTGGTTTTGTGTTCACTACTTTTGATTAACATTCGTACGTGATATTATTTATATGTAGTTGTATTCAGTTTGAAAATCTTTCTGCATAATAAAAATGTTTTCAATTAATATTTTAATGTGTTAATGTGTGTAAGTATGTGTGTGTGTGTGTGTGTAAATAATGTATTAATGTGCGTGTATGTGTGTATGTGTAAATAATGTATTAATGTGCGTGCGTGTGTGTGGGGGGTATTTAAGTAAATGTAAAGTGTGTGTGTGTGTATGTGTGTGCGTGTAGGTGTTTAATAACTGTAAATGTAAAGTGTGTGTGTGGGTGTTTAAGTCAATGTAAATGTAAAGTGTGTGTGTGGGTGTTTAAGTCAATGTAAATGTAAAGTATGTGTGTGTGGGTGTTTAAGTAAATATAAATGTAAAGTGTGTGTATGTAAAGGTAAATATTAAATTTTAGCTTCACTTAATTTTATTCGCTTAATTTTGATTTTAATATAATTATAAAAATTTAAAAAAAAACAAGTTGAGGGTTGGCGTGTGTAGTGCGCAGGAGAACTTTGCCCCCCTAGTATTAGCTGAAAATGATTCCTTTGAAATGTTTATTGTTATTTTTAACATTGTTTATTTTAAAAAAATACCAATGATTTTAAGTAAATTTTTCATGTGTTTTTTGTGTGCATTTGGTTATAACAACATGGTTTATAAAATGTTCGTATTTCTTATGTGTGTTCTTCATATTGCGTAAATTTAATGATGAGTGTTATAATTTGTGATGTTTGATGTGTAATTAAATTTGTGTATTATGTTTTGAGTGCTTATGTAATTTAAAAATGTATTCATTTTTTATAGTACATTTTGCGAGTAAATTTCTTTTTGTATATAAGTGCAGTGTGGGTATGTAGTTGCGTATGTGTTTGTTGTATGTTGGCATACTTGTGTGTTTGTGTACATGTATGTTTGTATATACGTTGTGTTGTGTACGTGAGTTTGTGTAAATATGTGGGCAATTATGCATAAAAAGTGTTTGTGTACATGTTCGCGCGTGCGAATGCGTGTCTATACGAGTGCTGTGGGTGAAAAAAAGAGAATGCGTGTATTTGTGTGTATATATACTTATGTTTAGTTTTATTTTTGCGTAGCTAGAGAGATAAAGAATGTGTGAGTGTGTGTCTATATACTAAGTTTAATTTTGTGTCTGTATGGTTTGTTCGAAAGGAAATGTGTGCGCGCGCGTGTGTCTAACTTGTATATTAAGTTTAGTTGTATGTATGTGTGTATTTTAAGTTTAATTTGTGCGTGTATGTGAGCGTCAGTGAAAGAGAATGTGTGTGTGTGTATGTGTGGGTGTGTCACATGTGTGCAGAAGAGAAAGAGAATGTATGCGTGTGGCGAGTATGGGTGAGAGAAAGAGAATGTGTGTGTGTGCGTGTGTGTATACCAAATTTATTTTTGTGGATGTTTTCTGTGACTTTGCATAACTTGTTATTTAGTGTTAAAGCGTGAAAATATGTGTTAAATAAAAGTGACAAGTTTTAGAGTAACAATTGTTTTTGTGTTTTTAACATGTATATGATAAGAATTTTTTTTGTACTTATGTATATCTGGAAATAAGTTTGTGTTGTAAGTTTATGTGCTTTGCGTTAAAAAATTGTTTTAGCGTAAAGGTTTCATGTGTGCATTTTTGTACTTGTTAAGTGTTTTTTATCAAAGTGTTTTTGCAGATGCTGTGTAACTTGGTGTTATATGGTATATATGACTTTATGTATCGTGCAGGTTTTAATTATTCACGATTAAGTATTGTCTGTTTTGCAAACGAAAAATTTCTGATGCATATTTTTCGATTTTGCATTTACTTATGCACTTACTTGTGAAACTTTTGTGCAAGTGATTTTGAATAACTATGTTGTTTCTTCTTTTACGTATACTTTGGATCCTAAAATGTATTTGTTTTAGTGAGTGTGTAACCATTGTAATATACATATGTGATTGTTTTAATGTTTAATAAGTTTCAAAGTATACATGTGTTTGTGTACTTCTAAAATGTTAAATTCGAATCACTGTTTGTTTAAGTGAATGTGAAGTATTTTTCTTTAACCTCCAGGCGGCCGGGCTGGCACCTCTTGGTGCGCCCATATCTGTAGTCGTTTGAGAAATTTTATTTTTGACAGTGTAAAATTGTGTCAGATTCGTGTTACTCGTTCAAAAGTATTAATTTTTGCAATTTCACATTCAGTAAATTTATAAGATCGAGGGAGGCATTGTATTTATAAGTTTTCGTTGTGGTGTGTTTTTATTGTTTGTATTGTAATTTAGAATTAATATTCTAAAGTGTAAGTAAGTATACGTAAGTCAAATATTTACACCATTCCAAAGTGTTACACTTTGAATGGTATTAAAAATCGGTGTGTATTTGCGCATGTTGAAATGAGTGTGTGTTTATTTGTTTATTTTATGCATGTGAAACTGTATATTCCTATGTTTATTCTGCGTGTGATATAAGTTTTAATAATAAAACTTGTTTCCAAAATTTTTGTAGAAATTATAAAGATTTTTCCTTGAATTAGTTATTTAATTCAGTTTTAAGTTAAATTGCAAGTTTCAATTATCCGAACTTGTATCTCGTAAATCTTCTTTTACAATTTGTACGTAATATTGTAATTAACTCTTTTATACAAATCGGTTTTAAACTGTACTGATCCACTTACCTCATTAAAAAAAACGCTACATTTTATTGTCATTGAGTGTGTCTTCTATTATTAATTTGAAATTAAATTTCTAAATTTTAGATGTTGAGCATGACCATATTAGAGTGCGAGAAATGTTTTAAGATAAATAAATAGTCAAGAGAGTACCTTTTAAGTGATAAAATCATTTTAAATACATATTTATAACGTCTCTGGTAGCAGCGTAGCGATAATATCTCTAAAAACTTTTTAAACTTTGAAAATTTAACGATAGCGACGTTATTGTTACGCTGCTACCAGAGATATATTTTATTTCTTAAAAGTAACTTTCTGATAAACTATTTATCATGGATAAGAAGAGTTAGATTTTGTACGCTTAATTTTGTGCATTTGTGCAAGTGCGAACTTATTTTGCAAGAGAATGTTTTTTATCTTTAATACTTCTACGTGCTTAAAAATGCGTGCAAACACTGTTAATTGAAGCATCAATTATTTGTAAAAGAACAATGTTAATTAAGTTATATATATATATTTTCTGTTTGTTAGTATATTCGTCAATATAGTATTTAAATACTTCAGTGTTTCATGTGCAAAGAAATTTTAGCAATTGTGCTTTATCATTCAAAAGTAAGAGTTAGTCATTCGTACGCAATTACTATTGGCATTAAATAATAGTTCATTTAATTTTACTGGTTGTAATTTTTTAAACTTTAATCTCATTTTAATGGTGGTATAAAGTTTTTACAAGTCTTTTTAAACGAAGTAATTTGTGTTGTTAAAAAGTGTCAATCTTAGAGATCGACATTATTAACAATCCACTGTTATATTAGCTATGTCTTATAAATTATTCTTACTTTTTGTACTGTCTGTATAAAGCTGCATATAAAATTTCATCTGCTAATTAAATTTACGACGGTTTTTGTTTTCTTTCTTTTTTTTTGGTTTTTATAAAAAAAATTAAATCAAGTGTACAAAAAAGAAGACCGACAAATTTCAAAGAATACTTATGTAACCGATAAAGCTACTTAATCCCTAAGTAAATTTTCCGTCGCCGAGCTCGAATCGTCCGACGGCGACTGACGCAGTTCTTACAAGATAAAGAGAGTTCGTGCTACGCGAAAAGAACTACACCTGATTCTCGAAATATCTTCGTTCGCCGCTCTTATATAAAAGCTACCGCACTCTTCGGAGGAACAAACAGCTGGAGACGACGAGAAACCGAGGCGGGTCGAGGGGGGGAATAGGGGGGGAGAAAATTAAATGCGCTGGTGTTGATGATTCGGTGACTCTCCTGGTCTCCGGGCGGATTAACCGAGGACCTTGAGGAGCATGGCTCCGCTGACGGCCAGAATCAGGGCCAGAGGACTAGAGTGGAGGTCCGCGGAGTTGGAGCCTCGCTCGATGGTGTCGTACATCGACTGCAGGAGCGGGAACTTCCTGGCGCTCTTGTCCTGGTTGTTGTAGTTGTACTGGTAGTTGTAGTTCTCGCTGGTGGTCTGTCGGTCGGCGCAGTCGCCCATGTAGTCGTCCATGTCGATGCTGTAGGCCATCACGCCCATCAGACCCTTCTTGATCGCCAGGTTGGTCTGTAATGTGTGGCGAAAACGGTTTGTGGATTAGAATTTTTTAACGACTGTTTTTTAGTCTCCAAAAGTGCCATACTTTGGGTTAACGCTTCAAATTATTAGTATCATTTTATTATAAACATCAAGTCCGTTTAAAGTTACATACCTTAGCGGCAACGGACTGTGCATCATCGTAAACGATGACGCTCGTGTCCTTAACGATGTACGGAACCTGAGCTTCCCAGTCCCATCCGCGCTGCCATGACTCCTTGGCCATTTTCTGGCAAATCTATTGAGAGAACAGAGAGAAATACTTTGCGTTACTTGTGTTCAGAAAAATCCTTGGGCAAGTGTGGATCGAAAATTTACCTCGCGGTAGGACAGCATCGACGTGTCAATGTGACTGTAAGAGTTGATGAACGCCTTGTTCAGTGGGCTTTCGTTAGTGTGAAGCTTGTCTCTTAGCTGGAACTTCCTTCCGTAGAACGGGACGGTCAGCACCAATTTGTAGGCGTGGTTGTGGAACAAAGCCTTGAGATCGTCAATGGTCTTTTCCTGCAATTCGCGTTCAGATATCATGTATCTCGATAAACTTTATCTACTTTACAATCATATTCGTCAGTTATTGTATTAAACGACTAATTACCACGTTGAGCCTTTCGCGACTTCTGATCGGGGCGTTGGCTCCGATGGAGCTGGAAAAGTGGCCGTAGTATTCGACCGAGTAAATGATCCAATTGTCAACGTATTCCATCAAGTCGGTGTCGGTGAACAAGCTGTCCGCGATGTTTTGCCTGATTTTCGAAATAAAGGTCGTCAACATCCTTCCGTTGGTTCTGAGCTCACTTTTCAGCTCCTGAAATGAGTTTTAATCGGCCGTTAGGCATTGCAATGTTTGTTTTATTAAAAAAATATAAATACGTTTCGAAAACGCACTTTCATTAACGTGCTGAAATTGTGCTTATCATCGTTTGCTCCCGGGTTGTACGAACTGCCTGGGCTTGAATTTTGCCAGTCGATATTCAAACCGTCAAAGTGGTGTTTACTGGAAGAAAGAAGCTTGATTGATTAATTTGTTTACTAGTGATTTATGTTTATTCATTTTAAGTGCATTTTTAACTTACTTAAAGAAATTAACTACACTTTTGATGAATTCAGCCCTGTGATTCTGTGCCATATTAGAGTAATCTGCGTTGCTACCACGTACGGATATGATTACTTTAAGATCAGACCCCCTTTGCTTCTTCAGTTGTAAAAGACTATCGAAAGATATCATATTTTCCGATACTGTTTAGAAAACAATACATATTAGGTAAAGGGAGCAGAAAAATTATTAAATATTGAACTTTGAATTGGATACTTTAACGTACCACTGGAATGCTGCTCGAGATCAGGGTTAACGGCTCTGATCTCCCAGTTACGGTTGTCCAGTTCTGCAGCTCCGTAAACGATGTGCGAGCAAAGTTCGAGTCTCAAGCCGCGAAGATTGAATTGAGGTCTTTTGGCGATTGAAGTTGCATTGAGGAAGCAAAACAGCGACGTGTGATTTGCTCTCTGCGATGGTCGATAATTTACATATTCTTCTGTAAGAATAAATTAAGGAATGTATTCTAATACTATTAAGAATTTTTTTAATTATTAACAAGGCGAATGCCGTGACTCCGGGAACTGGATTTTTATCAGATTTTGGGAGCTGTTTTCCGGTGTTCAAAAATGAAGAGATATGTATGCGAGTCATTTTAATGCATGGGATTTATGATTTGAAATACAGGCCAATTTAGTAAAATATTTTTGTCAAGAATTCCATCTTTTAGAAGTTAAAAAGTCGGATTAATGTTTTAAAATATAAAATAAAATTAGGCGAATAAAATTAAAATCGAAAGCTTGCTTCCTTAAAAAGTTATGAGTGATTTAAATTGCCTCGAATGTTTCTCGACATTACTTTATAGTTATGAAATTGGACTTATTTTTAATCACTATTAAATTCAGAAAAATCAAGAATACCTTTGAGTTTAAAAAGTTTTTCTTAAATCAAGATCTTCTTTATTATCAAAATCTTGATATAACAATCCGTTTCCCGCACTCTCTTTATAATTATTGTGAATATAATATATAACTAATAGTGAAAAATCAATTATTTATAAAATTAATTTTATAATTGTCAGTCAACAATAATTCCAACGCTTAAAATAATACCAAGAATATTGATTCTTAAAGTATATTTTTAAGACTCTTCATATCGATGTAATGAAATAACTGGCAATAAAAATACATTTAATTGTCTAAATCAGAAAGTCAGAGTGCCGACAGAGGGACCGCAATTAAAACCTCAAATTCTTCGCTGTCGGATTTAATCATTAATTGCCGACTCAGAAATAAACTGCAATAACGAACCTATATTCATTAGCCGCATAGTTTCCTTCATCCTTTGAGATGAATTTTGCGCTTAAATTGCGGACGAATTCCTGCGTCATTGCGCACAGCATCCGAAACCTTTTTTTCGTGACTCAAATCTAACTTAACATCCGTACTCGTCATAAAACGTACTTTCGGATTACGCAGCAACGTATCGGATATAAAAATAATTAGAACCATACGTAAGTACGAGAAGAAGAGAGTTTTTATTCGCGAAATTAACGCCTGCAAGCGAAAATCGCAATTATCCTTTAGAGAAATTTAAGAGACCGCCTCATTATTATTCAAATTTTCAGGTTCCTGCTTACGTTGCTAGAAAACAACATCAAGACGTCACCGAGTGTCAAAATGCAAAACGCGGGATATTCTTGATCAGACGCAGCAACACGCGGTGCATATTAAGCAGAGACGACGTAAAGCGTTTTTTCCAGTGGTTCAATTCTGCTCTTTCTTGCGAAAAGGAAGAGAGCAATTTTTATGTAAACAACAACAAAGACGTGGATTTTTTAGGAAGACAATCACATGCGCATGCTGATCAGCTGGATGTTAATTTTAAAATTTCGTTTCATATTCACATTTGCATTACGTGTTTTATTTTTCGGTTTTCTAAAATTATTAGTTTAAATTTATTCTGAATTGCATTTGCACACTATCATCAAACTCTCTGTAAAAGACTTCATTCTCAGGCTATAAGTTTTACCTACATAAATCAAAACTATAAAAGAAACTATAAATAGCCTCGCAAGGTTACATGCAACGACATGTAAACTGCGAGTTCTTTAATTGAGTTCACACTTACGTAGTTGTAACATCAGCCAAGTAGCTCTTAGCGCAAAAAGTATTTTCCCACAATTCCGCTCTTTTTCTCGCAGAGTAAAAATAACCGATAAGCCTGTTCCAACATTTGAAATTCACCTCCAACCCGATTGCGTGAAACGCACCAAAAAAATTCCCCCCAAATTAAAAGTCGAAATCGCATGTGCCGAGCCCGGGCAATTACGCTCGCAGATAAGACCGCCGGTAATGAACTTGATGCAAATATACACTCCGGACGGCTGTAATTGGCATTTTTCGCGCGCACAGCTAATGTCCGCCTCCTCCTCGTCGTCGTGCGTGAGTCGACGCGTGCTTTTTTTTTCAGCGTCTCCTTTGTCTCGAGCGCTCCTCCCCGTTTATTACATTAACTTGGGCGGCTGCCGCGCGGCGCGACTCGCCCGAGGTCTACGACACCGGCCTGTAAACGGATCGATGCTTAATTCGCAGTCGCGAGGGGTTTATTAGCTTTGCGCCTAAGCTTCGGCGCCGCCCGAGCCAAGGTGCGCGCCAAGACCGAACACCGAGCCCGGAAGGTGGATCCGGAGGGTTTCGGGGATCGTTTTTGTAGGGCAGCAGGTGGCATTTTATATATTTGGTTCGTACTGTACGAGTCTGGGTTTCATTTTTCGGATGAATAATACAACGGCTAAGTTGAAGGGTGTATTGATTTTCTTATAGCATAAAATTTGAATTCTTTTTGATTTGCGTCGTTTATTTATTTATTGTAAATATAAATTTTGACCCTCCATCTAAAAAGTATACCATAAATTCAGTTTAGACATAATTTGAACCGCTCATAGCGGAGAAAGGACCAATAAAATTCTCCAGATGTGCAACTATTAAAGCTTTATAAATCATTTGATCAAGCTTCATCTCCGACGAATTAAATTTAAACTATCCGAAAATAGATCGTAATTGTCAAGTGTTAAACGCAAACTTTCTTTCAATCGATAGCAGAGTTGATTTTACTTTATATAATTATCGATTGTTTTTGCTTCATTTTGTGAAAACAACTTTAGCTCAAAATAGCATCATTTTTTTTAAATGTTTGAAGATTTATTTTAAGAAATACTTAAACTTGAAGATTTAAACTAATTCTTGCTTGAAGCGCGGAAAATTTTAGCGAAGCATTTACATGGTATAACACAAAAATACTATCATTTATGTTTTTTTTTATATAAAAAAGCTGTTGAGTTTAAAAGAATTTTGATGTATTTGAATATTTTTTTTCAAACGTTCATTTTCAATTAAGATACACCAGCTTCACTATCTTAATATTGTGATGAAAATTATTAGAGTGGATTGACATTTTATTATACTACTATCTTAATGACATCTTATGCGAAATCCTTGTTTACCGTAGCGCAAAAAATTTACGAGCATTAGCTTGATGTATCGATCTTTGCGTCAAGTAAGTTCGCTTTAATTACTTAATTTGTTTGAAGGCGAAGTAAATATAAATAAATTTTTATCGCCTTAATTGTATCTTTCAATTTACTACGGCATTGCTGCAAAAGCAGTTTAATATCAGTATAATTTTACATTAAAATATCTGCATAGACAAACGTGAGAAAAAGAAATAAAGCCAACTATTTAGAATGCAAATAAAAGGAATAAATTACAAAACAACCGTGAGCGCTGATTCTATGGAAATGGAGAAAAAACGTACGTGCCGGTTTCCGCTGAATAGGCAGCGATCCCGATCTCGACAAATTGCGTTTGATTGATTGACTTGTGCTACTTCGTATTTATGCTCTTCCTCTTATAATAAAGTACTGCGCTTGTCGTCGCTGAAGTGTGCGATAAATTGTGCGTTAGCACATCGAATTTTCAGCTTGAGCGCGCTTTTCCAAAGCTGTTACTATACATTTTTATATAAGAATTCTAATGAAGCATTATTGCGTTTGCATTATGTAAAATATCAAATTCGTTTTTAATAATTCATTGTCAAACAAACAATTTTCTCCTTCTCTAATATTTGATATTCAATATCGAATACCATAATTACACTAATCAAATAATATTTCCAGGCATACAAGCTCCTACAGTATCGAATACCACATGTTTTAGAGTCCAACTCCGCCCATATAAATACCCTAATCACCTTTGCGATCCACAACAAGCCTAATTACACCATTCATAATGTATCTACCCTCGAAAGCAAAGACAAGAAAGCCAGCAGCTGCCGAGCCCAGGTTAAATTCCACGCAAACCATCGGAAAATCGATACGCGCGCTTATTTATCCATCACGACCACTACGGAAATTGGTCTACGCCATTAGCCGTCGAAAATGCCGTCTTATAAAAGCTCGAGCCATTAATCCGAGAACAACGCAATATCCCGCTCTCGGGGAAATTCCCTAGAAAAGCGCCTCTCTCCTCGGGAAGCCCCACTTTCCTCCGTCGCGTCGCGTCTCTCGGGCGCCGCGCGCGAAAAATCGAAACGACGACGACGTCGTCGCGTCGCCCAAACGAAACCGGCCTTGAACGAAGTTACGTCATCCCACACGAAACTTAAGCTCCTATTCGGCTGCCCGACGCTCTTTTTCTTTTTTTGCCCGCCTCTTTCTCTTTGTACGTTTTTTCTCGCCATTTCGCTGTCTGTCTGCGGGGCCTTTCGAGCGACGCTCTTGCGCGACGATGGCTTGTATGTATACGTTGCGGCCGCGCTCTACTAAGCAGGGATTTGAACAAACGAATTTTTTGAGCTCGACGCCGGGAGCGGAATTTAAATGGAATCCTTTGTCGCCGCTCCGGCGAGCGTGTGGCGAGTTCTATATTTGGTGATGAGGTTTCGTTTTTTTTTGGCATAATAAAAATTGTCTCTTTCGCGTGCTAGTAAATAACTCTTAATATTCGTTCCGAGGAATTAAAATATCCTGTAACTTTAATATACTTTTCAAGTAAAAAAAAAAAATGACCATCATCCAACATTCGTCCGATAGCGTCCGCATTATAATTAAGTTATTGCGTAGATAAAAAGAAAAGTTGAATCGTCCAAGATAACTTTTTACAGTCGAAGGAATTGATAACTGCGAGTGATAGCGTGCGAAAGCTCCATCGGCAAGTCACCGCTCGAGGCAGCGACACAAAAAAGCCCCCGCGGAAACTTTCCTACCCCCGATTTGCGTTAAAAGCACGCACCGAAAAAGCTACCACCGCCCCGTCCAACGTAAATACGCAGTAAACAAGACCGCCACCCAATTAATTACCCCCGAGGCTCGCGTTCTACAGTTACATCAGGAACCGCGATCGATATGTATACAAGCAGTAGCCGCCCCGGAGAGCAAAACAAAGTCGATCCCCGAAAACCGGTGAGTCAGAGAGACTATCGAGTTCCGCGGTTCGGCAGAGGGGAAGCTCGCTCGAGCGCGCGGCATTAACGTCCTGGAGAGAAACTGGGCTTCCTTCCGCTTCCTCGCCCAGACGACAAAGAGTCCCCGAGAAAGGGACGATGACGATCGAGGTCGCCGCCGCGCTTCGCGATTTTTCTTATACGGGGATGCGTCAGAGATGTCCGTCGTTATTTATGGCCCGGGGGAGGCTTAGGCCGAGTCGCCTGCTTTCGCTGAGCGGGAGAGATGAATTTTCATTCGAGTGATTCGACAACTTTGGGAGTATAATTCTGGGGGAGAGTAAGACGTCAGGGCAGGGCTGATCGTGGAATAGATTATAATACTAAGCGTTGCTAATTTTCTGTCCTTATTTTGGCACAAGCATTGGAATGTTTATCCGTAATGGTTGGAGACTCGACCTGTTTCCATTCGCGCGAAGCAAGAGGACTCCCAATTTTCAAGTGGTCATTCGTCATTAAGGTAACAATGACCTTATTAAGGTTAATCAACATCTATTTACAGTTTTCTTGGGTCACAAGTGTGCTCTTGAAAAATACATCGAGTCGGCTCCGTACACTCCTGTTGTTTATGTCAAGTCTGGGACAATTGTTAAATTGAAAAAAATGAGGTTGTCACCTTAATTAGCCTCGAGAAAGAGCCGCATGCACGCACTGCGAGAATGGAGCGATGGCATCTTGGTAATGTAAACAGTGAGAATTCAATTTCCGTTGTTCAATATTATTTTAGCTTTTGTTAATTGGATTCTAGAACTACGGTTTCTATGCTTTGAAGTTGGAAATTTATCGAAAAATCAATACCAGATGTAAAGATTCCGCATGTTTTCTTTGTAAATGCGCAAGCGGGAGAAATCTTAAGTTGTAGCATGAAAAAGTAATTCTAGTAAGAATTGATAGCTCCACTTTTAAAGTCACGAATCTGAAACCACGCTATAAACGTGAAACGTACCGAGTTTTTGAATTGTTTCAATTTATTACTCAATTTGCCATCACTTATATCAGAAAATTTTACTTTTAATTGCATTTGAATTTAAATTACAGCTCAATACAAGTTTGTTTCAAAGTTTGTGAATTCACTTCATCGAATGATCGGGGTTCAAATTAAACTCGAATGACGCATCATTTTTAATTACTGTATCATTGATTCTTCGAGAGATCCACGAACTCGACACGAGACAAATGAACTTCCTTGAATTTTAAACGCCAATCTGTCACAAATTATCACGACTCGCCTGATCGACCGTCTGAATCGGGCATAAATTAGAATAATGCCGAGGGGTCACCTCGCCCCCCGCCGTAAAACCTCTCCCGGTCGCAAAATCGAGCTTTTCCCGTAAAATTTCTTTGTCCCTCCCGTCAGTTTAAAGTTAATTCAATTAGCGCGGGATCGCCTCATCGGATTAACCGTTTGTTTGCAGAAGGAAAAAGAGCGCCGTGAAAAAATCTATATCCCTTAAAGAGATTTGTTGAAAAAAAAAAACGCCGCGCGTGCTTCGATGGTAATCCATATAAGTCTGTCGCTAAACCAATTAGTCAACGGGAAAGAAAGCTCGCTCGAATGTATATACCATTGCGACGCAGGGCGAAATGAATGTCGTATTTATTCTGGTTATCGGAGAAATCTATTTTATTATTGAACGAAAATCGTCACGAGGGAATCACGAAACGTACATTTGGGAATCCAGGAAGCAGAGTTCTGCCAAGTGCTTAATGCTTTTTTTAATCAATAATGTGAGGTTTGACTAATTCGATGACGGTAATGTGATCGATAGAAACTGTATATTAGTGTTCACACAAATATTTTTACCTTACTTTTATTAAAGCTTAAATAATTTTATAAAAAATGAGAGCTTAACAAAAAAGTGCAAATTTTATTCAAACTACTTTAAATTTATTTAGAGACAAGCAAGGCAAAAAATATTCCCTGAAAGGACATTTATCGCTTGTCAGATTGTATAGATTTGTCGGAACGATCAAAGAGATAACCGTTATATTTTATTACTTTCATTTCTACGTCTTGAAACTTTTAGCATTTAAAATATTCTTTGGATCAAATCGACTGAAAAATTTATTAATTTAAAGTTATCGATTTTTGTCAATTAAAAAAGCCGTTTCTTGAGTCATGCAGGTTTGTTTTCCAACCGTTAACACTATAATCTCCACCTCGAATCTATCCTGAATTCAATTGTTACAAAGTAATTCCACGCGTCGATCAACCCTTCCCCAACCAACTTTTACTTTCCCAATCCATCATTATCGCCCGATCAATCCCGAAAAAAGGTCTTTCACCCCGAAAAAAAGCGGAGGGGGTGAAAATAAAATCAACGCATTCATTCCCGGCCGCGCGTATAAACCTGGAAAAATCGTGCGGGGCGCCTGCACGTACATCCAAGAATACCCGCGGCGCGGCGTATTTCATTACCCCGGACACAAACTCGCGTCTCCGCTCGTAGATTTTATTAAACTGATTAGATGGCTGGATTACGGGCGGAGAGATGGAAATACGCGCTGCGGCGTCGGCCTGGCGGAGCGGATGACTCAGTCCGTCCATATCCACGCCCCGTCGAATTTTCACCCCCCTCGAGTTTTCCCGGACAGGGGGAGGGAGGGAGGGAGGGAGGGGTCGTACACGCGCCTCCCTTTTTCCTTCTAGGCTAATGCGCCTCGCTCTTTTTCCTGCCTCCTCGGGATGTTTGCGCGGAGTGGCAGAGGAGCGGCCTCTTCTTCGGTAAGACGCGGCGCGCAGTGGGTGGCGAGAGGAGACGCTCGGACGACGCTCGATGAAATCCGCGCGAGGGGAGGAGTCCTTTTTTTTTTGCAGTTCGGGAAGAGAGCTGGATTTTTCTTTGTCGAAGGACGCGCCGAGGGTGGAGTAGGTCGGATCGTGAATCACGTTTTGCGAACGGACGAGAGAGTGATTTGTGTGGACGGAGAGAGATCATTCGCGCAATTGTGGGCGATTGCGAGGATATGATTCAGTTAGATTTAAATGTGCTGATTCACTCGAGAGAATGAGAGGTGCCGATTAAAACTCGTATTTTACAGAGTCCGTTTTACTTTGCTCGTTGAATATTAGTCAGAACCCTAGCCATTAAATACTACGTCCATTCATCTATATTTTATTTCTTCGTCAATTTACGATTTCGACAAACTGTATTCTCTCAATTCCATCCGAACTGCAACGACGTAACAAGCTGCAAATATATACCCTCTACCAGTTCGAGATCTCTAATCGGCCCATTTCCCCTGATTGAAAGCTACCTACATTTTCGCTCTCGACTAAAAAAAAAAAAAACACGAGAAAGTTAATCGCGCCATAATGATGATTACCGCTAACGAATCTCTCTCTCTCTCTCTTCTCGTGCATTCATAAACTCGTCCCATTGTCGGCCGGAATTAAAGCACAATTGCCGTGCGCGATGAATTATCTTTCCTGCGCGCACTCGGCATTTACATAATATTCCGCTCACGCAACGTCGCGGCCGTTATATACGTACGCATCGCGGTGCGTTCGCCGCGGAAAAATCGCAAGACCGTTAACGACACTGGCCCCCTCGAAATTCCCGCCATCGGGATTTGCATAGATATGGCCGTAATTTCGGAAGGACGGAGAGCTTACGGAGGGGCATATTTTCGCGAGGATGCATCGGTCCGAGACCCTCGCCGGGGTTCTTTCTCGGCATCTGGAATGCAGACGACGCGCGTTTCGACGTTTTTTATATATTCCGTTTCCTCGAGGCGGCCGGCGGTATTAAATTTAGAAGAGGTGGGGTCGGGGTGCGTAATTGCTTCATTAGACGCACGAGCGTGCCGTTAAATTTCCTTGACACCGTATGCTGGATGCGGGGTAATTGCCGGCTCATTATTGCGTACGCTGGAATTTAGATTCTCATAAAGTCAAATGTATTGTTGAAAAATGGGTGGATTTTCATGGGAAACCTGGGTACCGACGTCTACGTAATAAATGATAATCTAACTAAAATAAATATGAACGAATAAAGTCTTTAAATTCAAGTGCTAATATAATGTATTTTGCAAATGTAATCTTTTTTTTTATAAAAATTGACAATCTTATAACGAATTTCGTTCGACAAAAGGAACCTTCTTACTTTCAGCTGTCATAAAACTTTATTCCCTATCAATTAAACAGAGCAGAGGACAATGAAAAAAAAAACAGAGAAAATAACCGTTAGAATCAATTTAACGTTGATCATCGCTTTAAGTACCGAGAGAGCGCACGCATATATAATTAAGCGAGCGCCGCGGGCATAATATCGGGTGCAGACGGTGGACTGAGTCCATACACCTGGCAGCCCTTCGCGCGCCGTAAGCCGCTCGGGCCAGCAGGCGGAAAAAGTCATTCGCGTCGGAGGGGGATTCGTGCGTACGTACAACTTTATGCCGCTTTCTCACGCAAAACCGTACAAAAAAACGGGACGCCGCGCGTATCGAATTTTATACCTCGCCCGCGTATATATCTTGGGAGGAGGTTAAAAATAATCATTTTTTATCAGGCCACGTATAAAACGCAAGTCGAATATCGAGTGAAACGATAAACTTCCATTTCCATTTCCCCCCTCTGCCGGCCGAAATTTCCGCACTGGAACATATATATATTGCGCAACGCCATACGAACCGCCTTGACATTGCCTCCTCCGTCCGATCGGCGTCGGCATCGGAGCCAGAGCGTAATCCAATCAGCCGAGCCTATAAAAGCGATCGAGTCAGCGAGCTGCCGCCGCCGCCGCCGCAACCGTCATCTTCGCGTCCGTTGCTCATCCGAATTAAGACAAAAGGCCTCGGGGAGGAGGCGAAATCAACGGAAGCCGCCGCCGCGGCGTCTCTCTCTCTCTCTCTCTCTCTCTCTCTCGTGTTCGTTAACCCGCACGGCGCGATGACGGGGAACGGAAGTTGACGCGCGGCTCTCGCCGCGTAAATAAGGCATTAACGAGGTTTAAGAACGGCGAAAAAAAATGGAAGGGAGATCGCCGCTAAATTGCGGCAATTGCCTCGACGCGCGGACGCCTTCCGAGGGGTTGAGTTGCTCGGATCCGAGTGTTATATGTTTTCTCCTCCGCCGCGGCTCCTCGGGTTTGATCAATATCGTTATTTATGGATCGCCATGGTTACTCGCCGAGGAGCTTTTTCGACTACTCGGAAGATTAATCGGGATATAATACGCCGGTCTCATTACGATGAGTGCGCTGCGAAGTGCGTCGTAAGAGAATTACGACTGTTCGCAGCTAAGCGTTTTTCGCGTTTTATTCAGTCCTCGGCTTTGTTTACGAGGCGGTAATGCGCCGCGGCGATGGATTATGCGATAATGCGAGCTTTCGATGGGATCGCCAGCTGATTTAGGAGGGAAAGATGAAATGTTGGCGCGACCCGCTTCCTTTTCAGCATACCAGTTGATACTAAAATTGAAAACTGGCTGCAGTTTATGAAAACAGAGATAAGCGCTGATATCTCCGTTCCGCCCGGAAACTAAAATAAACGAACCCTTCAATGAAAGCAGCGAATTTGCTACATTGAAGTATATCCTATGTTTAGATATCCCCGCGGGAGAATAGCCGCAACGAGGCGGAAGAGAAACTCGCAGAAAAACCGAGATAAAACATCTCTCCGTATCTAATTGAATAGGCCAAACACGGCAATCTCCCCCCATCAATCTCAATCGACGTCTTTATTAACGAGAGCGGCTTTCCAAAGCCCATACTTCACCCTACATTTAAAATCTCATCAGCCTCTTGAGCCGCGCTCTCGAAAATTAGAGGCCTCTCGCGCTTACCAGAAGACTCGCGGCGGAAAAAAGGCGCGCGAAACGAGATATACGGCGAGGATCGAGGGCTTGCCGCGCGATTAATTTCACACGCAATCCCGCCGGGGGGAGGGGGGGGGGAATGGAGCTGCGATTGCTCCTACGTATATACGCAAATGCACCGCCTCTAGGAGTGCAACGACTCGAACACGAACGCGCCTAGCCTGACTCACTTCGAGGGGGGAGAGAATAGAAACGGATAACGTCGAATTTGTCGGGGGTGAGGTGGCCAGGGGGCTGCTTCGAACTATCGCTGATTGTGTCGAACGACGGCTTTCTTCGGGGGCCTTTCGGGATCGAAAATTCATCGCGTCGAGTTGGAATTGGGGGAGGCGGATGGGTTTCAATGACTGGATTAGAGCTTGTCAAATTTAATGACCGACGTTTCTTTTATTGGAGAGGGGCGATCGCATTCGAGGCGACGACAATAATTTTGTATTACTGCACTCTGGCTTTTATATTATTCAGTAATAATGAATCATTCGATTAGAATGTAAATAGAGCGGCGAATTGCGTAAAAGGCAAGCCTTGAAGTTTATGTTAAAAGCTATAATTGATTCATTCGCTCGTTGTAACAAACAATAACAGATATTATTTTAATGCACCGGACGAACAGATATAAAAATCAAGCTTCAGAAAAAGTTACTCGATAAGCAGCGCTTGCGCAATGCTCGATTTCGCGGCTGTTACAGTTACCAGGCGAACGTAACAGGTGCGAATTTTAAAATGCAAAAACGTTCAGCGCGCGCAGGCATATATTATATGTATGCATAGGAATTTTCGGTTGGTGTTCAGTGGCCTTGGCGCGACCTGTCGTTTTTTATGCAAATTCGTGCTGCTACCAAAATAGATGATCTCTTCGGATACGAATAAATTAAAAAGGGCTCTTGGATCCCATCCGCGGTAAGGATTGAAAACAGAGTCGATTTAAAAAAATTTTATTTACCAGTAAATGCGCTTCAAGCTTATTTACTCAATTGTCAGAGCGTTTAAAAAAAACTTTTAAATACCGTCGCTTCAGACGCAAGAGGTCCAAAACATCAAAGCCAGACAGATAACCGAACGTTCCGCGATATCCGTGCAAAAACAAAAGTCTCTCGTCGAAAAAAGGTGAAAAAAACAAGCCAACTCACCATTGGGATAGGCGACGGAGGCGGTGGCCACGGCGACCCCCAAGCCGATCAGCAGCAGAGCCCTGGGCAGCATCTCTCTCTCTCTCGGCGACAGTTGCGAGCGTACGACGAAGCGAGCCTATGGAATACTGCGTCGTGCGGCCTGGCGAGCTTGGAGCTTCGCGCGCTTCTGTTTTGTCGGTTGCGCGGCCGTTGCGCGGAAGACAAGCAGCCGCCGCCGGCGTAGGAGGACGAGCAGCCAACGCCGCCGCGGCCGTCGCCGCTTTTTTCGGGGGGGGAGAAGGGGCAGAGGAGGAGTTTGTGTGCGTGCGCGCGTAAGGTTCGAATTACCCGCCCCTTCGACGCCGGCCTTTTTTCGCTATAAGCTCTCGAGCCTGGCAGGTGTCGCGGCAGATATTATATGCGTGTCTTTGGAAATGGTTCGGCTTGGGTATAAGGCTGCCGGAGGTGGAGAAAGTCTGATAATCGGGGATTCGGGAAAAAGTCGAGGGACAATACAATATTTCCGAAATCGGAATACTAAAAATAGACGGGCATCGAAACTAAAAAGTGAATACAATAAATAAATCGACGATTCAACGTCTACTTTACGCGCAGCTAGGATCTTACGATCCTCATTGCATGTAGCCCGGAATTTTTAAGTGTACGAATAGGCCAATTCGGCTCTTGGGCGGACTTTATTTGGTCGGAAACGTTGATGAGACGCGCGCGTCGGAATCTTTTATTAAACAATTAAGTTACGAGATGCTTTAAGCATTTCACTGCAATTATCTTCGGGCAAAAACTCGGGCTAAATAAATCATTAACGTCTCGAGAGAATTTATTACTTTAATGAGCCTCATTCGGTTGGCAATTTTAACTATTTTTGACGTGAACGTTAGATTAAATTTAGTCATTTCTTTATTAATTTTGGGTAGCATATTTGTAGTTCGTTAATTGTACGCTTATAGTGAAATTTTATTCGTTTTTCCTGTTTAATTCAGCCTGCTTCCTCTTGATTAAAATACAAAATTTTAAAATGTACGTTATCGGTCAAATAAGAAGACTTATTTATAATTTTGTTCCTATGCGTAAAAAGTTCTTTCATGTAACTTATTTACTTTCACTGTACTTTCAATGAATAATAAAAAGTCAAAAATATTCATCAAATAACTTTGCTTTAACTGCTTTTATCAATAAAAGAAAGAATTCCAAAACATTAAAACAAAAACAGAAAAACTAAAGTATATGTTGATTAATATATAAATATAGTAAGGAATTTTTTCCAAACTTCTATACTATCCATAAGTTATTATGTATCCATTCGATATATTGAAAGTGATTTATTGAAAGGAAATTGTACAATTTAATTAAGACACAATTTTGAAACGAAATTCATTTTTAAAGACATTAAATATATATATTATATTACATTCGTTTAAATAAAAATGTTATTTACACTATTCTATTTTTTTTCAATAAATTGGAAAACACATAGTACTACAGGTAAAAGATGTATACTTTTCACGCGTAAGAAGGCTCGAATTTATCAGCTTTCACGCCAATCGGAAGCGTGTTTTTAGCCTTGTATCGATTCCTACGTAACGAGTTGTCAGGAGGCGCTTATACAAATAATAAAAGGGAGATCCTTACAAAGGACGGCAGTTGACTTTTCCTCTTTGTAAACGAAGATTAATATTTTTTGCATGACTTGCTTGTAATTTTATTCGATTTGCTTAGTATTATGGTATATACAATTTTTAAGTTTTTCTTATGCAAAAAATAATAATGAGAAAAAAAATGAGTAGAGAATTTTACAGTATACAATTTTCATCTTTTAATCGTTGAATTATATTTATCTTAAATAATAAAAAAAAACGTCGCGACGAGGAGTGCGGGCAGTAAACTGACTTTGTGGTAATTATTTTTCTCTCGAGTCCAATAACACTTCCGAAAGAAAAAATACAGTTAAAGTAGTGCGTCACTAAATGGTTGACGTTCCCTTCAAGTCACTCATAATTTAAGAATAAAATAAATAAGACTTCATTCGCAAGATAAAAAATTCTCATTTACAAATAAAACACGCACTAATCTTTCCATAATCAATTAACGCCAAAAGCTTATCGTATTAGATTTTGCAGAGTAGCTCCAAAAAAAAAAATAGCCTTTCACCCGACATACCGAAGCAAAACCTCGAACCACTAACCATCTCCCCCTCCTCGCAGCCTAAACTCCGCAAAAAAATAAACATCCCCCCAACCCTCGCGATCAATCCGGGAAATATTCAAGCGCGCGGATTTCATCCCGAACGGCGCGACACGTCGTCGCCAGTCCGATGACTCAGTCCGCTATCAACCCCGTCGAGTTTCACCCCGCCGTTACCGCGCTCACTCTCTTTCTCCCTCTCGAGGCTCTTCCTTCTTATCTAACTTTTCTAAGCGCCTGTTTGTTCGAGAAAGGATAAAGGACGCGAAGGTTACGCGGGACTGTCCGAGATGGTAAAATTCTTTTCTTGAGAAAACAACGCTGAAACGTTGCTTTATCGGCGAATGTGCTGGGTATACACTTTGCTCGAAAAATAGAACATTTTACGAGGTCTGCGTTGACGGGGTTCGATGAATTTTTAACGTATTATTTGCGCAAGGATTAAATATTGATGGTTATGCTTATTTAGATTTTTTTATTGCGTTTATGCTTAAAAGAAAATAAAGATTTTTCGTAAATCAATCTTATAAGTACGAGTAAATGAAAGGTTTAAAAATTCAAAGATGCGTTTAATACTTTTTTGCTTTTTTTATACGTATCTACATCGTAATTTAATCAAGTATACATTTCCAGTGGTGAATGGATAAATTATCAAAAAATTCTTAAAAATGAGTGTAATAACTTGTAATTAATTAAAACTAAAATCATTGTGTTAAAACCAATTTGTTCGTGTTGAAATTTAATTGGAAGTAAAATAAAAAAAAAATTCTTTTTGAACGCTGGTGAAAAATCACAAATATTACGATGATAATGATATATTGAAGATGAAGAATTTCATTCGTTGGTGTATTTTTGTGATTTTCAATTTCCTTATAAATTGTATAAGATGGTGGAAAATGAATTCCACTGAATGACACCATTGGAATAAATTCTTTCATATCACTGAACTCCACTGAAATTAATGAAATCAATATTTATTCACTTAGTCTCACTGTTTTTAATTTGTTTCATCTTACGGAGATTTGATAAAGCAGACTGATAAAATCAAATGAGAACAAGTCAGCGAGCTCAAATGACTGCAGAAGCAAGTAATCAACATACTTTATCATATCACCAATAGTTTTCTATTCTTGGAAGATATGTAACATAACTTTTTGGGACATAAAAATTTATAGGAGCTTAACATCATCAGTTTTGATATTTCTTTTCTGAAATAATTTTAAATTAGACGTAAAAAATAAAATTTAAGTAAAAGAAAATTTTTACTTACCTATACACTAATTCCTTCAAATACAATGGGCTTTTTACTTATTAAATTATTACTGAAAATTTATCATAAAATATGATAAATAATTGTGTATTGTACTTTAATTAAATAGTATACATTAACAAAAGTGACTAATGTTCCTGATGTGAACCTTAACTTTAACGTTATTTAGAAAAAAGAGAGAGATCTTTACTTATCTTGACAATTAGGGCCGAGTTCTTTCTCGGCTCTCTGCCCTTTGTCGTCGCCCTGCTTATTTTTCGTCCACCAGCTAGATTGTGGATAATAGAACTGGACTCCAGGATTCACAAGTTGAATATTCAGGGTTCGTAATTCGAATCACCTGTGGTTGACTGACGGTTTGGTGACTGAGGTCCATATTCTGGCGTTGGTTTCAAAATATCCGTAGATAGCGGGCTTCGGGAAGATACCGCCCTTAGATTACTTTGAAGTCGATAGGTCAGAGAGAGAGAGAGAGAGAGAGAGAGAGAGAGAAAGAGCTGAAAGTGAGCTTTATGGCGAAAGCGTTATCATCGACAACAGTAAGTATCGTAATTACCGCTTGTGCGGCAGTCATGCGCTAAGAGAGCCTTTTCAAATAGGTCCGTTACAGCTTACTCTACGAGAGCAGAAGTTAAATTGTAAATCAAGACTATTTAATTTAGTAAGATTCAAAATATAATTGAAGCAGTCAGTGTAAAAGTGACAGGTATATTTATCAAATTTTTGTGAAAAGATTTATTTAATAATTTAATAAAAACATTTTATTTTTTAGCATATTCTGATGATGAGCAAATTCTTTAATTAAGCTTGTGAGGTGTGAATACATCTATATGAAGCGGATTAACAAAATTTAGAAGCTACAAATTAAGCTGTGTTTGTCCAATTTAGAGGACAACGAGCCGGCAGAAAATATTAATTTTAATATCTAGAGTTTTGGGTAACATTATACTTCCAGAACTTCATGGAGTTCACTATTAAAATCGAATATGGTGCACTCTTCTTGTAAGTATTATGGAATAATTAACCTTAATGTCAAAACCACTCGTTCTTCTGGGTAGATTGCCTGTGTGTGAAGATTACAGCAGTCCTTGATTAAGGGGGTTATATACCGAAAAAATTTCAAAAAATCAATTTTTTTTTATTTGAGTTTTTGATTCTATACTTTATCCAAAACTTAGAAAAAAAATTTTCATGCACAAATTTAAAAAATTTTAAAAGTTACGGCTTAAAATGTGATTTTCTTAAAGTAATAAAAT